>VYZT01038470.1:0-36254 GCA_013400735.1 Pomatostomus ruficeps | reverse complement strand
TTTTTTTTTTTTTTTGCTGTTTGGCATCATCTGGACTTCTGGAATTTTTTTAATTACTGACCCCAAGCCCTCAGTCCACACCAGGACTTACACTGAAGGTGACTTCCCTGATTTAACTTAGGCCATGTGTGCCCTTTTCTGAGAATTGTACCTGTGGCTTCCTTCAGGTGCTCTGATGCATCTCCAGTCCCTCTGCTAGTGGCTCTGTGTGCTCTCAGCATTGCTTTAGAAGCATGAGATGTGTCTTTGAAAGCTCACTGACAGCAGGTTGGGCTTGAATCAGGAGATGACAGGAACCCAAAGCTGCCTTCTAGCAGAGAGCCCAGCCCTGAGCTAGGGGAATGGGCCAAATCTTCTCCTCCGCCAGCTGAGCAGGCTGTCACAGGGAGGTCCTGGGAGACGCCTTTACTGGGGACTGGGAGCATGGTTCTTTTACAGAAGCTGAACAATAGGTAAGGACTCTAAAAATGTGTCTAGTGTTCCACAGCATCCATGAAAATCTGTGACATTCTGACTCCAGTCACCAGTGAGGTTCAAGTGCTGACAGTTCAGTAACCCTGAGCCCTCCTGTTCACATTCAGGGGAGGTGGAATGCAATCCCACTGCGGTGGATAACAGCCTTTGCCTTGACTTGATGCCCTGTGCAACAAAGCTGGCTGATGCTTATGCTTGTATTCCTGGAGCAGCTGTAATCCTTGCCATAATGCCCTCTAAGAATCGCATCTTCTTGCCCTAGGGCTTGTGCTTATTGGGAATGGTTTGCTCTGGAGGTTTCACAAGTTTCTCTGTCTTAGAATCATTAAAGTCAAGCAGGCAATACCACAGAATCATAGAATGGTTTGGGTTGGAAGGGAGCTAAAAAATCATCCAGTTCCAACACCTCTGCCATGGACAGGGCCACTTTCCACTAGACCAGATTGCCCAGAGCCCCATCCAACCTGGCCTGAAACAATTCCAGGGATGGGGCATCCACAGTTTCTCTGAGCATCCTATTCCAGTGCCTCGCCACTCTCACAATGAAGAATTTCATCCTAAAACCTAATTTAACCTACCCCCTCTCAGTTTGAAGCCATCTCCCCGTGTCCTATCACTATGGTTCCTGATTAAGTGTCCCTCTCTGGCTTCCTTGTAGGCTCCCTTCAGATACTGGAAGGTTACTATGAAGTCTCCATGCAACCTTCTCTCCTCCAGGCTGAAGAGCCCCAACTTTCCCGGCCTGCATTCACAGGGGACGTGCTCCAGTCCCCTTATCCTTGATGCCGGGGTACAAAGTTGTGACCTGGCTCATCTCACCATAAGGGTAAGGGGAGCACAACTCCCTGTGTATGTTTACTTGCTGGGCAGAGTGTGGCCTTGCAGCTGGGATGGGCCAGTAGTCCCTGTAGGAGGCACTGGGGTAAGCATGGGCTTTCTGGAAGAAGCCCATTCCATTGCTGGAGTCTAACTGAAAAGGCTGCCCTGGGGGATGGCTGGGATAAGGCTGCTGCTGCTGCTGCTGATGCTGCTGCTGCTGCTGCTGCTGAAGCTGATGCTCGCTGTACATGTGAAGCCTGTTGGGGGACAGAGCTGGGGACTGCAGCAAAACCTGGTGCTGGGTCTCCAGGGCCTGTTTTTGCTGAGCACCCCGAGGGATGTACGGGCTCCTGTGACCTGTTCCATGCACACCACAGCACTCCTGAGCCCAGCTGTGCTCCAGGCACATCCTGCCTCGCACAGGTGGGAGCACCCTTTGCTGGAGAGGGCACCTGGGTGAGCAGGTGTGGCCCAGGCTGTGAGGAGGGTGATGAAGTGAGAACAGCTTGTGCCTGATGTCAGCACAGTGGTGAGGGCTGTCCATGACGCCCCTGTCCTGAGAGGTGCATAAGGACCAGCTGCAGCTGTGGGTGTCGTCGCCAATGGACACTGCTGACATCTCCAGGAGCAGATCTGGCTGTGGCAAATGCTGGTCCCGCCCCAGGTCAGAGTCAGGACTGCCGGCCCAGGCACAGGATGTCTGCTCAGGACAGCTCCCCTGGGACCTGTCTGGGTAGCAGGAAGGCCCGGCACAGCCTCTGGCTTCTTGCAGAGTTTCTGTGCAGGTATCGCAGGGTGCAGGCTCTCCTCTGGCCCTGTACGGTGAGCACTGACATCTCTTCTCCTCTCTTCCCAGGGGTAACGGGACCCTTGTTTTGGCCCTGAGCTCATCAGCAACTGAAAGCTGAGCTTGGTATAGTCTTTCTGGATGGTAAAATTTGCATTTATTGCCATAGGTGCATTTTTTACCTGAAAGGATAAAAAAAAAAAACAGACAAAAAGTTGTCATGAGCACCAACATCAATTAATGCACACATCACTTCTCCCCAGCACTGGGTGGCTGTGGTGAACACAGGGAAAAGGGGAAGTAGTATTTTCACACTCAGTTCTGTTGACTCCAGATTTAAATATTGCTGATATAAATAGCAGGGTGAAGCAGCAGTGAAAGGAAGTTTCTACTATTTTGGTCTATCCCTGTCTGATATTCTTGTTTTGGTTCCTGTCGGTGGGCTGGGAGGCCTGTTGCTACAAAAGGTTGCTTTAAGAAACGGCATGGGGATTCACCTCTGAGAAACCTGCACATTGCTAGGGGGCTGTTGGGAGGGGAGAGACGGAAGTGTTTGGATGGCCATTCCCAAGTGCTGCAGCACAAGTCCACTCCACAAAGTGCGAAGTGTGTGCAGACAGAATGGCCAGCATGGCCACGGCGCCCGCAGGTGCTGTGTGCAGACAGGGATGGAGGAGCCAGAAACATCTGCTGCCTGTGGTGAGGCTGAAGCCACTTAAGCAGAAGGAGAAAAAGGCATCACACCTTTATGCAACCACAACCCAAGTCCCTACCACAGAAAGCAGGACAGCACCTGGCAGTGGCCCTTAGCTGAGGGAGAGCCCTGCTGGGAAGCAGGGGACAGTTCACAGCACGGGGAGAAACCCACCGTAGGGGCAAGGCTGCCACTTTTTTTCAGGAAGCACTGGCTTTTTGCTGAGGAAGTTACTAAGGGTGGGTCCGTGCCGGCCTAGTGGGTCATCAGGAGGCATAAACCTGGAAAAGTAAAAAAAAAATTCATGGATGTAAGCACATGTCTGTGCACACTGGATGTCTCAGTGAAGTGTATTTCCCCTGACCACCTCAGCTCTTAGGAAACTCAAGAGAGAGGTAGGTTAGTATGAACAGACTGAGGAGCACACAGCTCAGCCTTGCAGGAGTGGTGCAAGTGCCTTAATGAAAACCTTCCCCCAACAGGGATGGTGAAGGACCAGAGAGACCAGCTTTTTGCCTCTCCTAGCAAGCTGTGATTGCAGAAACACAGGGAAAAGTCCTGTTTTGTTGCATAGGGGAATTAAAAGTACTGCCAGCCAGCCTTCTCTCATGGATTTAATTCTGCTTCTTACAGGAAATAGAAAGTAGAAGATACCAAGCCTTGGTTTAACATCACAAATTGTATAGGAAAGAAACAAAGCTGGTCACTAATGATGCCATCCAAGTAGAAAAGTTCATAGAAGAGTGACATGGGAGGATTTAAGACCAAAGCTGAGGGAGTAGGAACTCAAAAAATGAGATAAGAAAAGCTGCAGTAAGTTCCTTTCATACAAAGGCTCATGTATGCTGCTGCTTCTGGGCAGTACGCTGATGCTGGTGCTGACTTGGCACATAATGTTCAATTCCTGAATTCTCTAACATCACGCATCTCTTACCTGTTACTGACAAAAGAGTACATGAGGAGTCGTTGCTCAATAAACCATTTCCACTCAGGGTTTTCATTCTGGAGATCCCGGTAGTGGTCATTGGAAACAATGACTCCGTCCTTCTCATAAGCAACTTTCACTATGTAGCGATCATCGTAGCAAACCACCCTCTTGCCTTTCACCTTCCGAGAGGGTGTGTACACGAGGATAGATTGCTTTTCAAGCTCTTCAAGAATGTGCTGATCTGGCAGGGTGGTTGGCAGAAGTAGGTGAGGGAAGAAAATAAATAAAAGAAGAACTAATTAATTAAAAATGTCCAGGTCTCAATCATCTGCTAGAAACCTACAGGAATCTAAAGATATTTCAGCATTTTAGGAAACTCACAGTGGTGCAACTTTCAGATGTAGTGATATCTGGTGGTTATTTGGCAATTAGAAAATTAGGTGTTTTATAAAAACATCTACTTGTAAATTTTGAGACACCCTTTTTTACTTTTAAGTCATATCTGTAAAAGGATGCCTTGAATTCTACACCAGAGTCTGATACTGAATCCCTGCAGTGCCCTTTTTACCCTGTTAGATGCTAGAAGGCTCATAACCAGCCTTGATGTAAGCCTTACCTGGAGATAAAACATGTGTAATAAAATACATAAATAAACTTCTTTTGCTGCTATTGAGGACACTTTGACCTCTTGCCATTCCTTCTCAGCAGGAAGGTGGATCTGCCCCGTCTGCAGACACTAAGCTGCTGGCACAAATCTCACAGATCTGTTTCCAGACAAACTGAGTCTCACTGCCCTCCACAGACTTCTGCTGATGCATTTTCTTCTCCTGGAAGGGGAACCCATGCACCCTCTGTATGGAGTAGCAGGCTAACAGACAATAGTCATGCAGTAATGAACATTACTATCTCCTGGCGGGCCCCAAAAGCTCTGTACACTCATTGCAAGCTGACAAACTCCTTCTTTAACTCAGCTGGCAGCACCTTATGCTTGTTAAGCAGAAGGTTCAAAGCAGTGTAACAAAGCCTCATAAGCAGCTTTAGCTCCTAGCCAGGAGTACTGAATGGGGCAATGAATTAATGACTCATTTAAGTGAGGGAAGTCTGATACACAACTTGCACTGTGCTTGTCTTTACAGGGAAAAAACTGTACTGGGTTCTTCACACCCCCTCTGTCTCCAAACTGCACATAATTGTTGCCAAATTATGCCCAGGATGGTGACCTACCTGCAATGGGGCTGTCTTGTCGAGGGGGCTCCTTTCTCCAGAGTGGGACAAAAACCTTAATGTAGTTGTGCCCCCTCTCTCGAAACCAATCCACTGCCAGCTGGATCCCCCAGCAGGAGAATACCTCTTTGTTTCCATGACTATAAAAAAAAGAGAGGATGATGAGGCAAAACTTTCATGAAGCTTAGAGTTCTCTTTAACTGAGCCAGTAATAAAAAGAGAAAATAAACAGCTTTTGTGTCATTCACCGGTTTCCAGGAAAACAATCTGGCAGGGTGTCTTGGTGGAACAGATCCAAACACCTCTTCCAGGAGACCCAAAAAGATTTATCTGAAACAGTTTAGATACTTAAAAACAGAGGTATCCTATCCCCCATTTCTGTGACCCAAGCCTATTCTTTCCATCTGTATCTGGATGGACTTCAGTCCTGAAGTACTAGCAAGACCTTAGGCCTTGTCAACCCCTTCATATGCCTTGTCTGAAAAAGGTTTGAGGAGTGAGAGTTTCTTCCTGCACAAGCAGAAACCCATGAGGCTCTCCTGTGATGAACAAAATGTGGGAATTTTCTTCTGTGGTAACAGGGCTGTTAGAGATTTCAGTGGCTGAAGTGGCTGCAGGTGAGATCTCAGGGAACTCAACTGGTGATCTTTTTTGGAAGCATGAGACAAAATATGGGGGAAGGAAAACTATAAGAGTCAGGATGGGAAATATAGAGAATCTAACCCAGGCCACCAAAAAAGGGACAAGACATCAGTGGAGATGGCCACAGTCACCTCAGGCCCACTTTTATCTTGCTCTAGTTGATGGATTTTTCCTTCATTGCACAGAGAAGTAGGAAAGCCCTAAGACAAGTGTTCTAGAGGTGTCAGCAAGGTGAGTTCTGAAGAATTCAATATGCAGCATAAGACAGGAAATAACCTCAAGGAAAACAGCTAGGGGTGATATCCTAAATTTCTCACCTTCCCTGAAAATTCCTACTGCTTGGCATTCGCTTATCTAAAGTTTGACTACAGTGCAGTGCATGTGTAAAGGAAGGTAATTGTTAACTACCTCTGCACAAGGAAACTAAAATAAGCTGCACACAAAGTCCTAAATGGATAAACACCCTCACAGTATCTACTGAATGCTCATCCTTGTGCTTTGATCTTTCTGCATAATATTGCCAGGCCCACTCAGGCTTTCACCTCTAAGCAATAATAAATGGTCTGAAGCCCTTGACATATCTAATCTCCACTTTAGAACAGCTGTTTTATTTTAAAGGATAGGATCTACCCAGGATACTCATAACATCACCTGGACAGGTGAATTGGAAGTTTGGGTGACTTTTTCAGATAACTGCCTTTAAAAGGCAGTCCAGGTATATTTTTAATGCCATGACTCAAACAAAGTTCAACAACAGCTTTCTTTAATATTGACTACTTGTATATATTATCCTGTGAGCTTTAGGAAAGCAGTTCCAGGTTTGCCTCAATGCAGAAAGTAAAGTACTCAAGCACGAGTGGGTCGGCCAAAAGGCTGAGTGGAACAAGGAAGTTGAGGCACCTGGAACAGTTCCTCAGCATTATCACTTAATCGAGCTGCTGCAACACAGCTACAGCCAGACCTGGGGGCATCTGAACCAGTCTGTACACCTGTGGGTCCTCAATGCCAACTCCAAAATGCTCCAGAAACACCAACCCTAAAATATAAACACAAATGCTTGAGATGTTTTTCTTCACATAGACAGCTGCCACTTGAAGTTCTAACTTCTTGATTTCATCTCTAAACTGCTGCTTCTGCTGCACTTTTATGGTTGTTGGTGTTGATGATGATGGAGTTTTCCCCAGCAAGGGAACTGAACATCCCTTTCCCCTGACATCTGCAAACAGTCCATCTCTGTCTGAGAGCAGCAAACCAGAAAAATTAAAGAACACTGAAAGCACTCACCAGGCCTACCCCATTATCCAAAGCAAATGCCATGCAGCACCACTTTGAAAGGCATTCAGGAGAGGAAAGCAGCTCCTTCCAGGCTGCACCCTTTCAGTACCAGCTGAACTGACAATCTCAATAGTCTCCTCCATCACCCACGTAGTCTTTATCAAGACAGAGGTTGGGATGTCTGAGAAGAGCTGTAAAACCTTTGCCTTTCTGAAACTCAAAGCTGCTGTGCCAGGAGAGCTGGGAACAGAGCACATGGGCCACCAGGGGTAATATTGGCCCTGGCACAGTGAAAGGGTGGGTAATCAGCTCAGCCTCACTGCCTGAGTGGGTGCTCAGTTCTTTTGCAGAGGCAAGAAAGACACTCTGAAGAGGGGCTTTGGTGAAGAGGCAAAGCAGGGCAGGAGATCTTAACACCTGGCTGCCGAGCTCATGGCTCAGACAAGGCCAAGCAAGTTTGCTCTGCTGTCTATTTCCCACTCCTCGTGAGCTGCCTTGAGCAGGGAACCTCTTGGTTTTGGTTGGGATTTCTCCCTTCACCCACAAGATGGCATAATTTGCTTAGGCTCCATCTGCTCTGGATGTGCCTGTCCACTTTTCTCTCTAGCCAGAGGGAATGTGATCTCATCTCAGCTCACAGGACAGCTACCTGAAGGAGGAAGCCCTCCTTTGCCCTGTCCTAGCCTGCAGGGATGGAATTGGCCCGGCTGAGTGGACAGGGAAGTTAACAGTGAAAGCAGATGGATAGTCAGTGCATCCTGGACTCTTGGCTCCATATTGCTTGGATAAACAGAGGCCAACCAACTGCTGCAGCTGAACATCCCATCCACAGGGACATGCCAGGCTCCCCATCTGTGAGAGTGCTTTCACAGTGCCGGAGCACTGCTCAGGAAATGTAATTGTCCAGGATGGGTTGATGCGACATTTCCCAGAAACAGAATGACTAAGGAGGAAATGAGTCTATTTGATACTAGTCAACTATCAATTCCCTGATATTTCCCTAAAACTGAAGCCAAAATGAAAACCAAGAAAAAATATACAAGCCAGGAACATTTTTGGGGTTTACTTGCAAGTCAAAGCAGTACAACTGAGATATGGTTAGAAACCACAGTCACCTGACTTTATTTCTCCTCTCCTTCTTAGATTTGTTGGGTGGTCTGTCTATCTGTTCATCAGTTTTTCCTGGAAACATCCCAGCATATCAGGTTAGAAATCCTAGGTGCCCTTTGAAAAGAGGGGGTAATTTAATGGTGAGCTCAAAGCGAGAGACACTGCCACAAGCAGCAGGGGTTAGACAGAGGTTGCCTTATAAAAGGTCAGAATGTAGTGTGAGCCAGTAACCACATGCAACGTGTATTTATGGGCATCAAGACAGCAGGTCCTTACAAGCTGAACATCAGCCAAAGAACAGGAATAAGTAATTGTTCATACATCAAATGCACCAATGCACCTCTCACCTGAAGGAAAAACACACTTCAAGCCACCAGTTTTAAAATTCAAAAGCCTCAGAGGAAAAGAGATGCCATTCAGGAAATGGAGCTTACCTCATTGCAACATTGCTGCCGTCGATCACGATGGGTCGCAAAGAATCGGAAGAATCACTTTTATCTTCTCCGAGCCACTTCAGCCCCGGTGCAGCACTACACGATCCACGGGCAACCAGCTTTAGCTGAGAAGGTTGAGCCTGGTTCTCCAGAGCCTGAGGTTTGCTCCCGATCCGAATCAGCTCTTTGAGCACATCATCCTCCAGGGCCTCTTGGCCCAGGTTCTCTAGCACTTTGCAGATGTCCTGCTTACCATAACCCAGCTTGCAGAAAAAATCCAGCTTGCTCTGGTGCACTTCCACCCTTGATGCAGAAACTTTTCTGGACCGTGGTGGTGCTGGTTTGCTAGAAATTGAACTGGCCAGTGCCATTTTAGCAGGCATTAATGTTCCTTTAAAACTGCTACTCCTGTCTTCCCAGCCTTGTCCCACAGGCATCAGCTTCAGGGAGAGAAAGATCAGAAACAACAAAACACAAAAGTTGAGGCAGAACATGCAATTGTCTCAGTAATTTGCCTAGTGCACAGCAGAGACCACCAGATCAGCCATCTTCTCTCTGAGGAGACTGTCCAGTCTTCTCTCAGCATTAAAACATTTTTCTGGTTTGCTCTTCATTATAAAAGCACCAGAGTGTCCCATGCAATGTTCGTCACTCTCCAAACATTATGTCAGACAGGTGTCACCTTACTTGGGGAGCTATGCCAGGCTGCCTACAGTCAGACAGGCTGCATGCGTGAGTTGGCTCTTCAGACTTATCTCACAGGAAATGACACAAAGGGGATTTTCAATTTGCTCTGTGGTTTGTCAGCCCGAGATAGATATCTGGATGGGCTCAGATGCCATAGCAACTTCAACAAGTATAGCAAATTTCATCCAGTGATTTAAGGAAACATCTTGTTTGTAAAGTATCTGGAAACTCTGATTTTTTTTTTTTTTTTAATAGTTTTGTCTTTCCTGCTAGGTGTCTTTCTGAGTGACATAAATTCTGAAGTTCCGTCACTCATCAGTTCTTGTGATACCTGACTACTCTTTTCCTGTTACTTGCACTTTCAGTGAGTGCTTTTATGTTCAGAGAAGCAGCTTGTTTTTTGAAAGCCATCAGGACAGTGCTTGGAAGCAGGTGATCCAGAAAGCGGTTTCAATTTCAATTACGTTTATTGTCAAGAGAAACTGGCAGTTCAGAAGTGAGCGTGCAAAAGTAGCAAAAAGCTGCTTCATATTCTCCAGAACTGCACCACATAGATTTCTGGTCTACCCAGTGAATGAAGGTGATGGGCAGCATAGTCAGGGATACCAAGAGCTGCTTTAGCCCAACAAGGGTGACACAGAGGAACATTCACGGTGACCACTCATCCATCAACCCAAACACCTTCAGTCACTCTTGGCTGGCACTGAAGCATCTCTTGCCACATCACTGCAATTATTGGTGCTACCTGGTTAAAAGCTGTGGCTGGGTCCTTCCAACCACTTGAGGGATGTAAGGGTGGCCCTCTTCCCTTTGCTGATTGCTGTCAGATGCAGAATTACCTGACCAAAAAACCACCTCCATGACAAGCCCAGAGCCGGAACCACATCCTGCACATGCCAGCCAGGAGCTCAGAAGCTGAAGCCATGTGGAAGAAGGCATGGAGGTACTGGAAACAAGGAGCTGGGAGAGGATTCAGAGTGAAGCTCCTCCCCAGGGCATAAGAGCCCTCTTGGGCCGTAGGGAAGAAATCCATGCCGGGTTCAGTTAATTTAAAACTGATTAGTTCAGCAGGAAAACATGATCATTAGTTATAACCCCACCTTTTAAAATTTTGACCTTTACTTTTCTGTGTAGCTTTATAAATTTCAGGTATTCTGTGAGAGAAATCTGACACTCAGTTAAAAGTGACAAACAGCATCAATAAAAAACTACATTAAATACATCATAATTTTAAGGGGAAAGCAGTTACTGCATGTATTTTTCCATCTAAATTAAAGCATTTCTTAGTTTAGTCAGTGACTCTTTTTCCTCACAGTGCACTCTGTAACAAATTTTACATCTAATCCTTGTTTTTGATTCATTGACTAAAGATAAAAATGTATTTGTCTACTTTTTCATTATTGAAATGTTTTCTCATCTTTGAAACAGTGACTCTGAGCTGAAATACGTTGCTGTAACCAAATAAAGCAGAAGCAGTCACATCTGGGCTAGCACTACAGCAAAACCTTCTTCCACATATGCGGCCAGTGGCTCCAAACACTAAAAGTGTACTACCTGATATTTTTTTAAAAATGCCTAGATTTAAAAAAATAAATTATTGTTAATTAAAAACTTTTGTTAGTATCTGTCTTCAAGTTGAAAGGAAACACTGAGGAAATCACTGAGGTGACTGCCTTGGGTTGATGTGATGCAGTATCAGCCATCACCACCAAGATGGTAATTCTGCAAAGTTAACCACTGGATTTCTGCTGCAGTGTGGCCAAACATTAAAAATGGATGATAGAGTCACTGCAGGGTTTCACCACAGATAGAGAAATTTTGAAAAACTGAGATGGAAGCCTTGGTGACAGACAACACTGAGGCCACCCTTCTCAAGGGCGAATTAAAGGGCAGTAAAATCCCTGGTGTACACATTAGTAAACATTCAAGAGTGTGTCCAAGTCCAGCAGGTCAGTTGGCTGCTTACAACCGGCACGAAAAACATATGACAAGAGGAGAAATTGTGCATCACAGAGTCCAGCTTTTGCTATCACAAACAGGTTGTGAAATTCCATTTATAAACTTCATGACCTTCATTTGCAAACTACTTAGATTTCCTCCTGCCACTTTCCTCCCTTCATCTCAGCAGATCCCACTAGAAGCAGATTTTGTTTACACTCCACTGAAAGCCAAAGTCTTCTCATTTCCCAGATAAATTTATCCACAGAAAATGGTGTGCCCATCCTATGTTCTAGCTTAAAAAGAACTCTCTCTGTGGTGTTGTGACCCCTCTTACAGATGCACACACACAGAGGAAATGCCTTCAGTCAGATTTCCAAAATTCTACTTTAATCTTAACATTTTAGAATGTTAATATTTTAATGAGTACTTTTGATCAAAAAAATCAAAAGACCTCATATGGTTTTCTGCCTTTGGTACATTTTGACAGATTTTTAAGATTAGAAAATTATAATTGAAAAAAACTTTTCAAAAAAAGTGGTGGTAACTACTACATCTTGAATGACTTTAAAGAGTAATTTTTCCTTGTCCTTCCACTAGGTGTTTGCTCCATTCGTGATCAGTCAGAGCAGCACCTCCAGCAGCCTCAGGCCACAGCACCACAGTGAGGACCAGTCTGACTCAGAGGGCTCCTCCAAGCCCCCTAAATCCCCGTTCTGCCCAAGCAGAGGCAGAGGGTACTCGGCCCCAGACAGACCTGGCATTGGTCAGGGCAGAGCAGGTTCAGATCTCTGAAGGGTGTATGTGTGCTGAGCAGCACAAGGAGCAGAGCTACAGCTCCCTGCCACCACAGTGTTCCCCTTCACACCTCAGGGCTGGACCACTTCTTCTTTCTCCTTCATCCCCGAGAATAATCCTGCAAACTGCCTAAGACTGACAGCCCATTTGGGCCCTACCATGAGGTGTTTCTCCGGAAGCAGATGGGCTGCTCTGCCTTCAGAAAAATAGGAATTTTTATTTTCACAGATTAGAGATGCACATAAACTCTTCGTAACAAGAGCAGTCATTTGTTGTCTTGATGATCAAGGAAAGATTTGCCTTTTTCTTCCCCACCTTCACTGCTCAGTTTGCTAAAAATAATAAAGCCAAACTCCCCAGGGAGCGAGCTGTGCTCACAGGCAGCCCCGCTTGCTCTGCACCTTACCTGGCTGCTCTTTCTGTGTACCAGCAGTGTCGTGCCACCATCCTCCAGCCAGACGCTGGATTCAGAACAGTGCCAGGCTCATAAGGAAGTCAGCAGCTCATATTTCGAGGCAAGGCTGATGTCAACTGAGAGCAAATAAGTGCAGTGGGCAGAACTCATTTTATAGGAAGGTTTTACTTCCTCATTTAGCTGGCGAAACTCCCATATAACCATAGTCTGATAAACTTTCACTTCATCTTTCAAAAGGAAAAAAAAATAAAAGAGGTTCCCAACACATCTCCATTCTGAGTCACAGGCAAGGATTAATCAAACTCACTCTTGCAGGGATCCATAACATTGGGCAGTGAGAACATAGCATATGAATTCTGGGTCAAGTGAAAAGTTTTCCACCAGGGTTGCCATACCAAGCTAGCATAGCCTCATTCCCATGCATCTGTCAAATTCCTGACCTTCAGGGACACATGGAAAAAGATATTTAAAAATCAACATTTTGCTTAGCACTCAATATTGCAAAACCTCATTCAAACACCTCCATGTCTGAGGGAACCTGCTCTGGGACACTACAATGAGACTTCAAAAACCAAACAAGCCCCTCCAGCCTACTGGTGCCTCAACTGAAAGGCTGCTTCAGAGACACTCAGCCTGTCCCCAGCAAAGACTGACAGGCACTTCTCCATGGAAACCTGAGGTTTTCCTATGCTTGTTCCTTACCTCGCTGCAAAGAAATATGCCCCAAATCCAATTTTAGGCAGCAGGAAGGGTTGAAGACTCAAGGAGGAGTTAACCTTTGGGACATTCTGGATGCTTCAGACAGCTCTTGCAGGTGCAGTGCCCTCTGCCCCCAGGGAGGGTTGGGGTGCCCCGTTGAGGAAGGAGAGCACCCCTGCCACTGTCACAAGGCAACCACCAGAGCTGGGTTGACCTTTCCCAGTCAGAAATCCCACTACTTGCAGACTTTGTGGGAGGAAGAAGGGTGGCCAAACCCTTTGTAGTGGTATCCTGTTTAATCCGAAGAGTGGTTGCTGGTTGCTGCAAGCCTCCCCGTCGCTTCCTGGATGTTTCCAGGAGACAGTTATGCCTTTGCATCACACCCAGACTCCTGGAAACTCTTTGGGACCCAGGCTGCCCTGCTGCTGCGTAAAGCAGTGCCCAGGCAGTCACAGGACAAAGGGGCAGCACGCAGCCTCCTCTGTCCTACCTCTGGCACAACACTCCCTCTGATCCACAAAGCTCTGGCTGGGTAGGTTAAGGCTACAGAAATACGGGAGTGTTCCTAATGTCACAGCTGAAGAAACCTGTTGGTTCCCTGCTGCTCAGAACGGCTGTGAGAGCACAACAGCCACAACCTGTGACTCCTCACTCTGTGGACTCCAAACATCCCTGGAGAGGAGGGATCTTCTCTGCTCCATTTAAGCTTTTACAATGCCACACACCTCATCACAAGACCACCATGCAGCAGTACTATTGCAAAGGAAAGTTGCTGCATTATTTATAACCCAGGTAGGCAGCAGAGCAAAGCACACTCCCCTGCGTAGTGTTGTTTTAACCTCTACTCAGCAAAATGGGGGTTTTACTACGTAAGTAGGAACACAGCGGACCTTAGAAAAAGAAAAGAGAAGTCAAATAGATAAGAGAATTTTCATTTCTATTGAAATGACTAAGCCCATCTACTGTAAAAAGCCATGAGCAAAGGACTTCAGCATCATTCAAATCCTAGGCAGCCAGGAAGACCCTTATCCATTTCCTGAAAACTGCTAAGAGCCTTTACCTAGGTGATCTCCAACTACGAGAGAGAAGACCATGAGAAATAAAGGAGTATATTTAATTTTCAGATGGCCTCACACCCTTTCACTTACCAGCATAGACACACATCTGAGTACCCAAGGCTGTGGTTTCATAGACATTTCCTTTCTTTGCTGTGCTCCCTCGTGCTGACAAGCATGCTGAGTTTTCCCAGCAGATTTATTGCTCAAGGCCATTGCAATGTTCAAGAGGGAAAGAGCTGCAGTAGGACAAGTTTTCAGAGGGGAAGGTCTCCCTACTAATGGATGTTCTGATGCTGAGGTGAGGACTGAGGATTTACTGGTTTGTGAAACAACCAGATATTCACCAGAAAGAATCACTACCAACCTCAAGGTGAGGCAGCCTTGTTGTGGCAGCTCCTGGAGGCTACGGAGGTGACCAAGCATGATTTTGAAGAAGGCTCCCTGTGCAAAACCACTTTCCTGATGGTGTTAGACTTCTGCATGGAGAAAACATTCTCTTGCAACTGGTACTGTGAACACCTCAGGTGTTTTGGTCTCCACACCTCAGTGAGATACTTGCTTTGCTAAAGGAAACAGTCATTATTGCATCAGCGCAAGAGAAAAACGTTATCACCCTCTGCCTCATCCGGAAAGTTCACCTGCTGGGAATACCAAACAACCATACAAGGCCATAGTAACACAGTGAACGTTCTTTAGCCCCTAACCAGCAGAAGACAGTCATGATAAAGTAAATGCTACATCAAATGCAAGTCTACTGCCAGGAATATTTTTAATAGTTCTGGAACTAATACATTCTCCATCCCACCTCAAGTGAGAGTACTTCCCTACTCCCTTCAGGAAGGCTCGGGTCAGTCCCTCAAGCCAAGCTCTCTCAACAGTACAAGCTACACTCCTGATTTTAACTATGGTTTTTTACACACTATTAGGTAAAATCTAGATGTCTTCTGCCAGTGAAATTCTCTCCCTGTTGAAGACACTGAAAATCGTGACTTGGAGACAGGTGTTCACCCCAAAAACCTGTATCACTAACTTAGCAGGTCCTACTAGAGTACTAGCTCAGTTACTGACCAGCAATCCTGTATGCAGACCAGCAGAAAGCCACTATCTTTAGAAGAGGTATTTCTACATGCTTGCCAAAATGACCACCTTTCCTACCTCCCCAAAACTATGCCACTGTAGCAAGCACTCCATCTGACCACAGAACAGAGAGAACAAAAAACAGGAAAACCAATAATGCAGACAATGGTAACTTCTTGGAAAATTGCAAGTCCATAACATCTGATGTAGCAGGATCTACATGGTTTTGCCTAAAATATCTATTTTCCTCTGCCTTTTATTTAACAAGATACTGCTATGACTCAAGTTGTTTTCCACTGGGTTTAAAATAAAAAAGTACCTTTTACAATCAGAAAGTCCCAAACAAGTTTCAAGTTCACAAGTTTACCACTGTTCAGGTTAAGATTTCAGAAGGCTCCTGGAACTATCTTTCAGCTTCAATGATTTATTGTAAGCTCCTAAGACCTAACCCTACATACGGTGTGCTGGTACCTTTTAACACAACCACGTTTAACCACGGCGATACTGGCTTGCTCACTGAGAAAAAGTACATCCCATCAGTGACCACACCAAGTATTTTACACAAAAATATTGCCTTGTAGCAAGTATTTACGTAAATCTTACTGTAATTTAACATTTTTCAAATTGCTTGTGCTACCCCTGTATGCAACAGGTGATTGATACAAGAGACATTACCTATGCTCCAGGAAGCTTACAAGCAAAACCTCTAACCCTGTTTTCAATAACCTACAAGTTTTATATGAAAAAAAATCAGACTACAGGAAGGTAAGATGGACAAAGATAAGAGCAGCAACAGGACCAGAAATTGTTCTACACTTCTTGAAAATTTTAAAATGTTTGTCCAAATAACTACTAGATGTGTGGGGGTTGAGGGGAATTTGTTTTGTTTTGGCTTTGTTTTGGTTTGTTTGGGTGGTTGTTAGGGTTGGGTGTTTTGAACAAGTGGAAGGAAGCAGGTACAGCTTTACCTCCAGAGTACAGGGTTACTATGCCTGGGTTTGGGTAACTCCCACCCTGCAATGCCAACCACTTAGATACAACATTTAGGCTTCTTCTGCTGACTTGCGTGATGTCTGTGGGATTAGAGAGGTCTCTGTTGCAACCTACCCCTCTCCCACTTGCCTCTAGTGCTCTAAGACCAGGTCTTATTCATAACATGGTTTTGGCCAAGTCCACTCCAAGTTTTGGACTCAAGCTCAAGAGATCTACAGAGAACTAAAGAAACTACAACACATGACAGCAAAATAGGTCTCAAACTTCCTCAAATCCATGGAACAAAACATTTTATAGTCTACATATTTTTAAGCTGTTGCAGGTAAAGGAATCCAATAGAAAACTCTGAGGAGCTGGATTTTAAGCCTTTAACCACTGAACGAAGTGCCTAAAGCATGAGAAGTCCCCCTTCAAACAGGCCTCAGCTATGTCAAAGTGAAGAAGTTGATGTTTCTGCTACGTTTTCAATGCTATTTTCAACATTATAGAGGAAGGTGGCGTTTTTTGTTCTGTTTTTTAACTACCACAAGCACCAAAGGTCAATACTGAAACTGAGGTTGGCGACAGCATTGATGAAAAGGAAATGACAGGGAAGTGTGAATTCTCATTAGATCAAAACAAGTCAACTCTTCAACTCCCAGATAATGAAAAGTCCTGTCCACTCCAACACCTCTGGCTGGACAGGAACAGCAGGAAATGTTTGTGGTTTCAGCTGACCATACAGCTGGTCCGTGCCCTTTCCAGAACAACCACATGTACACAACTGTAATTTCCAGTGACTGCAGCCATAAATCCCATCTACTCCAGAGTGCTCAGCCATCTATGTGCCAGGTGAACTGCGATCCCCTCAGCCTCAGCAGATGAACCTAGAAATGCAGCCCTAAAATTAAGTACTTTCCCCCAAATTGGGAGTTTTTATGCTGTCATTGAATCACCTATTAATATCACCTTATTTTTGAACATCCACATCTGAAAGCTTCCTCTTAAAATATAAACAGGTAATTTTGCCAGTATCGAGATACTGTGTATTTTTAAAAGCACCAAGGCATATTGAAAATCAGAAACTTGAAACCTTTTGGATGTACTGATTTTTTAACCCTTTATTCTGAAGACTCTTTGGCTAACAATGGAAATGGACTATTTACTTCCATATAGTACTTAAGCTTCAGTTCAGTTAGCATCTAACTGTTGCAAAGGAAAAAAAAAGCCATTTCTGCTGCAGAAAAGTGAACACATTCACCTGAAATAGGGTGTTTGTTTTAAGTATCAGTAAGTTTTGTATGTCCCACAGGTGGCTAAGGGCTAGCAGAAGCCTAGGAATGCCTGCTGAAACTCTTTGTGATGTTAAGTCACAACTCCCCAAAAAGAGGACCTCTGGTGTTCAGCAATTCAGCATTCTCCCCAGCTGGAAGCTTTTGTTTTGTTTGTTTCTATGACTGCCATTTCCTAAAGAATGCAAGAACACAACTGCTTTACTATCTCCACATCCTTGTCAAATCTGGCCAGTGCTTTTTCCAAGTTAAAAATTTGGAAAAAGAAGGACAGAAGGACAGCAGGACTGAGAAGAGTATGACAGCGCAAACCTTGTTTCTTTAACAGCAAGCCAAGAGCAGGAAGAGCTCAAGACAACCTACTGCCTCCACAGCACTACTCCAAAGGCACCATATCCTGACCTAGTGCGGTTCCTTGGAATCTTCTGATGCCCAGACTGAAGGCAGAACACTTGACAGGAACAGCAAGCAGTCCTCAGGATCAGGTTCCCTGAGAGACCTTCAGGAAGAGGCTTCCTGGTTAGCTCTCCTCTGGGACAGAGGGCTCTCGCTCAGACTCTGCAAGGATGGCACTGCCCCCTGCAGGGTCTCAGTGGGTTAGAAATGTTCTGCCAGCAGACAGTTATGGAAGCCCTGGATTGCCAGTTCCATGTTTGAAGAACACAAAAGTTAGAGATTCGACAAAAAGCAGCTTCCTAGCCAAGTACACATCGTGTATTTGGTCAAGTCCATTTTAAGTTTTGGACTCAAGCTAAAGACTACAGAGAACTAAAGGAACTGTAACGCATGACATCAAAATAGGTCTCAAACTTACTCGAATCCATAGAAGAAAACAATTTAGAGTCTACATCACTTTTTTAAGCTGTTGCAAGTAAAGGAATCCAATAGAAAACTCTGAGAAGCTGGTTTCTAAGCCTTATACTAATGAACAAAGAGCATAAAGCATGACGAGTTCCCCTTCAAACAGGCCTCAGTTATATCAAAGTGAAGAAGCTGATTATTTCTGCTACAACATTTTCATTGTTATTCTCAACGTTACAGAGGAAGGGGGTTTTTTGTGTTCTAACTACCACAAGCACCAAAGATGCTGGACTCCAGCTTTGTTTTTAACAAAGCAAAGACAGGGCAGATGCTGCTGGAATCTGCTGGAATGTGCAGCATTCCACATTAAATACCCTCACGTATGCCCACTCAGCTTAGGTCTGGAGATTATGGTCATTCAGCCTGGCCTGCATGGTCAGAATTTTCTGCCATGGGATAGTTCCAGCTGCTTTTGTTCCTTAAACACCAGCCTTCCCACAGAAACACCTTAATAAGTTCTCTTTCTGCACAGTCCATTGAAATGCTCTAGCCAGGCAGAGCTACTGGCACTCCAGGGCACAGCAATTTGCAACGATTAGTCTTGAATTTTAGAATTAGCAGATCATGTTCCAATGAGGGGTATCAAGCTAAAAAATCTCACTGCATATTGCAGTCAGACACTACAGCAAGTATTACAGAAAAAACACTATCACAAAAGAAAAAAGTGAAATTTATTATTTTAGTTCGCCTCTGTCTTTTCCTTGTCCTTCATCTGTACTTGGACCTCTCTTTGTCTTTTGATTTCTTAGGACTTCTGCTTCTGTCTGCTTTTTTGTCCCAGTCTCTTGCTCGGGCATCTTCTCTATATTTGTCTTTTTGCCTGCTGTAAGTGTAATCTCTGTCCTGAGAGCAGCTGCGGCTCCGATGCCTGTCCTTCTTCTCACTCTTGGTCCTCTCCCTAGAGCGTTCTTCATGCTTTCGGGCAGAATCCTGTCAAGGGAATTGGACAGAAATGCAATTACAAACAAGAGGGGAAAACATACAGAGGCACAAAGAGAACTAGAGAAAAGTCGAGCATGGTTGGTTCCTTAGCTACAGCTGGTCCTACCTGAAATAGATTCACATCCATTATTAGAAAAAGGTAACACAAAATACCCTGCTGAAACCATCTGAAGCAGGTAAGTTTACAAGTAAGTTTTTGTCAGTGTTTATGGAAAAACTCATGGCTGTCAGGCATGCTTCTTGTACTGCCTAAGGAGCTTTAGCAAAAATTGGTGATATCAGGGATTCCACTCGGATATCATCAAACTCTTCCCCATCATCAAACAAGTCTGTAAGCTAGATTTGGACTTTTTACCTAAGCAATGCAAGTATTTCTGTAAGTTTTGGTTCAAGTCCCAAAGGCATTCCAGTGCTATGCAGATGCACAACATTTTTTTAGAACCTGCCTGTAATAATTCTTAAATTCTAGGCTTCAGCAAAATGAACAAACGGAAAGTTTATTATCACTGTATGTGCTAGTAGACAGATAAAATTTTGTGGGATTTTAATAACAACACTGTTAAGTACAGATCAATATGAATTAAGAAAAATGTCTGCATTAAATCACACAATATGTCTTTCCTTGTTTCAGATATTATTTTTCTAAGTATGTACCATGACAGCAGACTTCACAACTGTATGGCTAAAACCTATACTCCATGTGCAAACAAGAAAACTCCATTTATTTAAAAGAACAGTGAAAAAACTCTACTTCAGAGATTTTATGCAGAAAGTCAGTGATTGGGGTGGTTTGAGAGCAAACAGCATCTTTAGAATGGCATTGATAATGCTGAAATACTAGGGTTAAAAGAAGAAAAGAATAAACTCCCTGGATAAACAGACACATCAATAATCACAGGCGTTCCCAGCTACTTGTAAGACCTTTGTGCATTCCTTCTCAAAATGATGCACAGCCATATCACTCTTGTACTCAAAAGCTTCACTCTCCATATGTTTGAACAAGCCAATAGGTTTCAAGCCCCTCTGTGACACGACCTGAGTAAACATCAGACGATGGACATGCTGGTGGAGGGGTAGAGAGGAACAAGACAAAAAATATTAGTTGGAAAATGAAATGGTGGCTTGGTGTATGGCTGCCTCCTAACTGGTTTGTTGCTGAAATTTCCTCCCAGCACATGGGAGAAAGAGGAGAAAAGCAGGAGAGCACTCAGATGAAAAACCTGCCAAGACAACACTGGAGACAGGCTAGGGGCCAAGTGGGGGCAGGAACAGGTTAGTGAACACTTCAAACTACAGACAAATAGCCCACATTGAATGCCACAGAAAAGGACAACTTCCTGGAAGGATTAGAAGTCATATAAGCATTGAGTTAGACAAGCACAGTGACCTACACAAAAGCATTTAAGGTACAGGTGTACAGGACAAGTCTGAAAGTGACACAAAAAAGTCGCCACAGCAGCTATTATGATCACAATGTAAAGAAAAAAAACCTGTAATTTGAATCAATAGAATGAATTGCATCTTAATTTCCTGCCATCATAAGTTACATTTCCCCTTAAATAAGATTTTTCAGTTTAAAGTCTTTGGCATAGAAAAAGTTAAATTTTTTAAAACACTAAATTACTAAAAATAATGGTGTTTTGAAATCAAATTTTTATGCCTGAAAGTCAAAAACATGCTGTTTTGGAAGAAGAAGAGAAAGATTCCTACTTAAAAAGAGGCTCTCTCTTACTGCTGAAATTTGTATTTCTCAGTCCAGGATCACAGCATCTCATCAGTCAATGAGTAAGTGATGATCACCCCAATTCTTAATCCAGCACTGTGTTGGAACACACATGAGGAAAGAAAAAAGGAAAGAGGGAAAGACGCTTCTCTGGAAGTTCATGGCTGACTTTGCCAAAAGTAGTAACTTACTACACAGCACTTGCAGGTGAAATAGCTAGAAATATGGCCACAAAAGCAGAATGCATATGCCACCTCTTACATACATTAAACACACTAGTTAAAGGTTAAAAGGAGCAAACAAATAGAGAGAGCCTTTTTTGGGGGGAGATTTTGATAAAACTTGACCCTGAATATAAAGGGAGCAGCGTCCAATAAGCAGTAAAAGCAGGAAATTAAAACCAGAAAAGTCAGTATCTCCGCCAAAACCATGCACTACAGAAACCTGAAACTGGGAAGTCCCTATGTCTCTCAAAAATCTGTTGGATAGGCTATACTACTTCAGAGATCCAGTTATCTTAAAAAATAAAATCCAAGAGAAAACACACAGAGAAAACTGGAAGGGGAACAAAGTCATAATATAGATCTCAGGTGGAAGCATGACCTGTATTCAAAAAGCTCTCCCAAATCCTGTTCACAAACCCACATGGTAGTCTAGCCTCCTGCCCCAGACCCACATCCTGTTACCTACTAAAAGCAAGCCACAGTACCCTACCTCTTCTACCCACTGGGATCAAGTCAAACAGCCCAAGACTCAAAAATATATTCTTGAAACATCAACACAGAGGCTGAAGAGTCAGGAAACGGGTGTCAGACTAAGAAAAGGATGAGTCAAAATATACTAAAGAAAAAACCAAACGCCAGCAAGAGAACAGAAAAACAACTCAACATCATGGAAACTACTGAGAAAATAAAACCCCTTCAAGTCATAGCTGGAGTTGATAGCACAAACTGCAGTTCTAGTTGCCAGAACTTCCCATTATAAGCCCCTGATCTCTCTTAAATAAAATTTCTGCCACACTACAGACTCAGGGTGGAAGTTTCTGTATGAAGCATGGCTACCATGGTCTTTGGCTGACGAATTGTGGAAGGTCTGCTACTGTTTCATTTTAAAGTTCTTACCTCAAATACATTCAGTAGTTTACAGAATAGAGGTCAGGGAGAATGCTTTGTTTGCCTATACTAAAAATGGTAAAATGTTTCCATACTGTTATGCTTTGTGCTGGACTCAATATTCACACTGGACACACTCTACCTCAGGAACATGCTTCCTTCCCGAGTTCCATATATTATGCCCAAGGTATGAACAGTAAAAAATAAAACAAAATTAAAATTTTATATATGCTAAACAGGATTTGTCATCTAAGCTGGCTGCAGATTTCACTAGAGAGGCCATGCTCAAAATACTGAGTCTGTGTGAGACTGAGTACATACTGCTCAGCATGTACATACTGTACAGTACACACTAACGAGAATATTCAAATCCAGAGAGAAAAATTTTTTCCAGAAATTGATTTTCACAGCTCCAAGAGGGAACTATAATGCTTGCCATCAGAGAGTAGAAGTAAGCCTCCACCTGTCATTCTGGGCATAAGAAAGCTAAGTTACTCACAGCAAAATGGGTAAAGGTGACTAAGAGAGAAGAAAGCTGTGGGAAAGAAGATACCAGAACAGAGCAGCAGCAGACTATGAAAAAAACCACGTCAGGAGCAGGTGACTAAATCACAAGAAGATACACATAAACACAGAGGAGATCACATAGTCAAGCACTAGAAGATATTCTATTCCAGAACCTGAAAACAGCACCAGGAACCCCTCTGTCCTCTTTTATGTGTTTGTGCTATCAAGTCTCACAATCCCTTTGCACCAATTAGAACAGATGTTAACAACCTATTGCTCCCAGCACTTCTGCCACCTGCAGGGGTGAAGACTTCTAAATAATTTTAAAATGTTCTCTGCTGTTAATGTATGACCAGCCAGTTCCATGGGTGTAATTCCTGAACCATCAGGAATAAAGATTACCACCAAAAATACCTGTTCCAAGAAGGCTAAAGCAATAGTTTCAATCAGCCAAATAGACGGGAGGAAGTCTAAACCAACACTACTCCACACGTCTTGTACGCACATGCTCCGGTCAAGACTTCACTGATCTGAACAAGTCCCTCCCCTCCACTCAAAGGACCCTGACTGAACTAGTACAGTGACAAAAAGACTCTCCACGAATGAGCAATAGGGCTCACTGCTGGCACAAAGATTTTAATTGCTGATGTTCATGAGAAAAATTATTTTTAAGAATCACAGCAAGAAGTGATGTATAAGAACACAATTATGTATGCTCTGTGTACACAGAACTTACATCAATACTCAAAACTCAGAATGGAACAATGGCCTTATTTGCTGTGGCTGAAACTTTTTCACTTTCTGCAAAGTTGCTAGAAGACAGCTTTGTTCTCACTCATAAAGCTTGCACTGTTAAAATACTGGGCGTTTGTTTTTCTCTTTTTCAGCTTAGCTCAATTCTTCCCAATCGCTCACTTCAGTGGTGGTTAACCCTCCACTTTATCACTGCAGAGTTTGTTTCCACAAAACATCGTATCTTGACTATCCCAAATTCACAAAAACGTGGGAATGCTGTCCTGACAGGCTGTAGTGGAACTACTGAATGACAGAATTACTGTCTCCTGGTGCTCTCCTCCACAGCCGCAGCCTCTCAGAACCATAAGCCTGCACATTACAGATGCAAGCAAACCCACACGCAGCTTTTACACAAACCCTTCCAAAACAGTTAAAGGCAAACACAAAAAGATAATGTAAAGAGATTGTGTTCCCAACTCCATATAGGAAAACTCCAACATATGATGGTCTGGCAAGAAAATGAGACATAGTCTACAGTCATGTAATATAATGAACTACTAGTTTATGACTGGGAATATGTGAACAACAGGTTCAAAGTGCTGAAGATCCCCTACTTTACAAGGGGCTGCCCCGCCTCTTCAGGATGTTTCGGCAAAAAGCCATCTAGACATGCCAAGCTTCAAAAGTCCAGGAGGATATGGAAACCCTCTTTCATAATCAAATATTAACATCAGCCTTCTTTAAGTTTACAACTGCTGTATTTTACATGGGACTTTGCATGCCGTGTCCTTATTCAATATCGGACTGTTCTTTCCTGGCTTCTTTAATGAGGAAAACAATGAACAGGTATAAAGTTAATGCATGAAGAGGCAAAGTACCTTCGATTTTTTGGTCCTCTTGTCGTCATCTTCATCTTCGGAGTGGTGGTGCTTTTTCTTCTTTTGTTTTTTAGCCAAGTGTGACTGACTTGTGTGAGACTCTTCCTCATCCTCATCCAGCACAAGGTCATACTTGGCGCTGATGGTGTTGGTTAAGGACAGATCTGTTACCCAATATCAATAAGGAGCAGAACACAACAGCCCCGGAAGCAAACAAATCCTTGTTTATCCAACAAAAGTTTACCAAGACTTCACACATATTTCAGTCAGAATGTGGTTGTACACATTGAAAAAAAAATCAGCTGTGCTAAAATGACTGAAGTCAGTTCTGTCAAACAGTACAGCCAGGTTGCATTCTCTTTTCTACCTGTGGATATCTGAACATGCTATGGTGTTTTCTCTCATGCATACCAAAAACAAAGTATAATCTTAGAGAATGATTTAATTATTAGTATGGTCTCATTTTGGATGCAGAAGGTCCCCTCTGAAACTACTTAACACTCTGTTATGCCATATGTCATTCCAAGGCTCTAGACTCGGAATTATTTACCTGCACTCAACACGGAAGTTAAAGAGCATATTCTGATTTGATTAAATTCATCCAGGCTATCATGTGAAAAACACAAAATGCTTAATTCCATCTCAAACACCAAATGGTTATATGAAATAGCAGGGTAACATCCATTTGGCAAGCTTTAAAAATAAGCAGTCTTTTTCAGGCTGTTTTAATAAACTCTACTTAATTCATAAAGTACCTTTGACCAGAAAAGGATACTCTTGCTTTGGTTTTACCTTCTCTTTCAGAGCAAGTTTCGAAGGTTTGTCACGTTCCTTCTCATAGTCCTTGAAATCTTCCTTGGTATACCGCCCACCTGTCCACAGAAAAACACATTCACTTCACTCCAACTACAAATACAACCAAGACCCACAACTATCATTAGGTACTGATTATAATTTAGGGGCTCTTTATAGCCATAGAGAGGTCCACAGCAGGATAAAGTTCCAGAAACAACAATGACATCTGGGTAACAGAGTAGAAAAGAGCAGGACAAGTTGTGATGTTCTGTCCCTTTCTTGCTTGCACATCGCATTAAACAACATCCAGCTTTTTCCTCATTTATGTCCAGTGGAGACAGTACATGAAGAGAATAACAAAGCAGGATTCAGCAACTGGCTTAGTCCCATTTTTATTAGAGGTCCTATGTCACACTACTTAAAATTCTGTTACCATGAAGCCCACAGACTGTTCGTACTATTAAATGACTTTTTGCTCTGGTCTGCACTGAGGGAAACCTCTGAGACAGCTACAGCTTAAGAATTCAAACGGAAAACTATGAAAAAAAGATGTTCGTGTCTAGATTTAAAGAGGGACACGACGGATTTCTGTTTCCATTCACCCACTGAAGCACCAGCTCACAGATCAACAAACTACAGCAACGTGCTGCCCTCCCACGGCCACGCTTAGAACTGCAGCACTCACCGGCTAGGCCAGAAACCACTACCGAGAGTGGAAGGTCATTTTTTGGGTACCATATCAGCATGAGACGACAATATATTTAGCTTTCCAATATTTCGGAGAATTTAGACCTCAGCTAAAATTTCCCATGCAGGCAGTCAATACAGGATGAACTGCAGCGCCTGGTATAGATGGACTACAGAGTAAGCTCAGCTCCGTGCAGGACAAGTTCCAGTGTTTGTGACCAGAACCCTACCTGGAGAAAGTGCATGCCGACAACTGCGGGCTCACTGCATTTTTAGAGAAGACACACACGAATGCCACCAATGCAATGCACAGACACCTTTCCAAGTCCAGTGTTTTCCTCATGCCCCCAGTAATCAAGTAACCACTGCATCCACCTCTTCCACCATCCTTTTCCTCCCAAAACATCCTCAAACACCTGAAATTGAGTTTTTTAACACACAACCTGTCACGCGCTACGTTCGACCTACAGAAGGTGAAGAGCAGAAATCCCTGGCCTGAATACTGATCTTTTCTTGTATACACCTGACTGACATACAGTGAATAAAGAAACTAGAAAATAACAATGTGTTGCCATATTATTTTGCTAATAAGTAATATAAAAACAAATCATGTCCAAAGTTTGAGATGAAAAAAATGTTTTAGTGGCAAAAATACAATGGCTAAAAACGTAATCAGTGGCAATGCAATGTTAATATAATAGCAGGAAACCCTTCTACTTTTTCTTATGAAACAAATGAAGGGAAGAGCTAACAACTGTGTTGCTCTATTTATTACAGCACCAAGAAAATTTATATGCCTGAAGATGAGGTGGCTTAAACTCCTAACTCTTTATATAATGCTTAGTTTAGAAGTCATGGCTTATTAAGTTATAAGGATCAAAGAATTGCAGATGTACCTACCTTTTCCCTTCCATTTAATCTTTGCAACAGACTGGCTAAAATCCACATGTATCCGCCTGTCATCTATCAGCACATTGTCCATTTTGAAGTAGGCTTTCTCACAGTCTTCCTCCTGATATTATTAACCAGGAAAATCTTGAGTCACAATTATTTCATAGGAATTTTCACTGAAGAGTTCAAACACAAACTCAACTGCTTAGTGGCATACATTTCTTTCTAAAATTGCCTAAAGCACCACAGGTCTTGCATTGTACCATTTCAAAAGATATAGTTATGCTTTGTCTGAGTATCAGCACTTCAAATCCCAATTCTTCAGTTCATTTCACTATTTTAAAAATTTGCCAATCCACCTACATGTTTGGCACATGTAATACATCAGGAAAAAGAAAAAAAAGGAAAATAGCACAACTAATAAAAGCTCCATTTTAACTACATAAGGCTAGAGAAAAGTGAGAACACTTTCCCAGTGTTTTCCTCACAGATGAGAGATACCAGCACATACAAAGCTATACACCACAAGAGAATATCACCACCAATCTCACAGCAAGAGCAGTGTGTTGATACAGCAAGCATCATTTACAAGCCCAGTAGAGAACACTACTGTACACACTGATCTATCTTATTCCATACACCCTCCTCTCTTTATGCAGCATGCTGCTGGCATTCTCTTCTTTAACACTTCAAAGTCTTCATGTGCTCTGGGGAAAAAAAGGGCCTGATCCCCTACCACTGGTTTCAAGACAACCTAAGAACATTTTTGTACTGTCTGCTCAGAGAAAGACTTACATGTTTGCCTCATTTAGGACCTACAACTTTTATAACTAAGTCAGTACAAGAAAATATTAGCTACTCCCCACTTGAAGATGTTGATGTTTTTCCTTAATGGAAGTATTCCAAAAGGAGCTTTTACAAGCAGAATCTACATACAGTTTATACCTAAAGCCCATACCTTTTCAAACTCAATGAAAGCATAACAAAGAGATTCACCAGTCTTCCAGTCTCGGATCACTTCACAGCTGAAAAAATGATATGAAATTAAAATGTCAACGCTGTTGGAGCAAAAAATGTAGGTAGGAAAGCACTGCTTTAAAAGGAGAGTAAGAGTTCAAAAAATAACCCCAAAAACCCCAACCCAAAAAATCAAAAACACCCTGAAGGTATCGTAACACTTGATTCTGAGACCCCTACTCACGTGGGGGCATCTGCAAGAAAAAAAGCCTGAGACATTACTTTGAGCAATCACATTAAACTCACAAGTGGTTAACATGAAGTGTGGAACTAGAGATGAATTTCTAATTGGTGAAACAAAATATATTTTTCAACATTACTCTTTGTTATTGGTTTTTTGCATTTCACTAATGCAAGACAAGAAACTTGGCACTCTTTTCCTTGGTCATTTTAAGCAAAGTTTAAAAAAACATCCTGTGCCAAACTTTCTCTTCTTAGCAAGCACCTCTTTAGCAGCCCATCTTTTTATCAGGCAGGTCACTGGGCAAAAATAAGAAGCCTGAAAGTATTGAGTAAGTAGTGCAAAATGGGAAGAATATAGTATTGCATCAGTATTACCCAACTCTTGTACTTGACATGAGAATTCTGACTACAGGATCCTGAAGGAGGGTAGACAAGCAACAAGGGCAGGAAATGTGGCATTAAGGTGAGACTTAAAAATGTGAGACTTCCCCCATGCGTACAGAGGAAGTGGTAAATCAGGATCCACAATCAAAAAGATGATCAAGGCCAAAAGAAATAAAAATCTGGAAGGGGAAAGAAAAAAGGTAGAACATAAGGCTATTCAGACAAGCTATAGGAATTGTTTGCAGCAGAAGGCAGAATGGTTTTTTGCAAGAACCCTCCTTCACAGATTATTCAGAGAACCCATCAGAAAGTGGAAACACTGCAGAAGAGGTAGTGAACAAACTGATAGAGGAAAAAAGATTAGAAGTCCCTAGGACACAGAGAAATCATACTGGACTTGTAAGAGAGGCACGCAATGCCAACTTCACCCAAACACACAGACAGCGTAGTTCAGGATCTGGGAGCCTGCAGGCCTGTGTGCCAGTACTGCACAAACTGCTAAAAACTCCAAGCAGAACAGAGTTAGCATCCATCTGAATCCACAGGGCCTACTCTGGACCACCTGAACAAACTTAAGTGCTCAAAGAGAGTCAGTACGCTCATGTGTCGTGATGATGATGATGATACATTCCATGCAGTCTTTTGAAATCCCTCTGCAAATTCTAATAAACTCCCGCACCAAAGGCTTTGGGGAAAGTAAGTAGCAAGGGCATAAGGAATATCTTTGCATCAATACACATGCAAAAGACCAGGTAAGAGTAAGCTGATTCAAAGCTTGCTGATGGTACTAAATTGTGCTGATGATACTAAATCGTTAAAGGTAGCAAAAATAAAGACTGAAAAACTGCAGGAAGTCCTTACAAGACCAATAAGACAGCAAATGACCTTCATATAACGTAGATAAAAGCAACCAGATAAGCATGGGTGGAACCCTAACCATATACAGTAAAAAAACCAAAATAACAAGAAAAAAACTCCAAAGAAAAAAAACCAGCTTTATCATTCACTAGTAAAGGAGTTTAGAGTAATGCAGAGAACAAAACTATTCCACTGTAAATCTGTACTTTCTTCAAAACCATGTGCAGTTCTCTCAGCTTGAGATGAAAACAAAAGAACAGGAAAAGGTCAAGGAAAGGGAAATAAGGTAAGGAAGTCTCTACCATGAAGAAGCTTGAATATGTAGGCTAGTCATCTTAGCAAGGCAATAAAATAACTTTGGGGTGTAGGACAGAGAAGTGTAGGAAAGCGGATTTCATTGCCCATCATGTCTTTTGATAGCAGTACCAGGAGGAATCAGCTGAAACTACTAGAAGCCAAGGTCAAAACTGAGAACGGCAGCAGAAAGGAGGAACACCTTACAGGGAGTATATCAGATGCCACATTTGTTTGATGCTTTATCCCAAACCATGCATACTCCCACAGGAAAGAAAAACCCAGAGACTGTATCCAGCTCATTGAGCACCTGATACAAGAACTGCTGAAAGGAGTGAGAAGACAGGGGGCAGGGAGAAGTGTCATAAGCTTTCCTGGTTCCTACACTTCCCTAGACTTTGCCTTAAAACCACAGCTGGGACAGGATACTCATCTAGCTAGATATGTCTTTGCATTCCCATTGTTGTGGTCTCTATCCAAACAGAGCATATATCTCCTGAGACACCAGACTACCCCTTAACAGCCAAACCTGAATACACTGGAAGGGATCAAGCTGAGTTTCAACAAAAGTTTTCTTTTATTTTACCATAATTACCTTTTAATGGGACCAAATCTTGAAAATATTATCTCCAGATCTTCACCTGTCGTCACAGGATTCAGTTTACAAACAAACAGCACATTTTCTGGTGGCTTGATGTCTGCATCTGGCAAGTCTCCCACCTGGGATACAGAAAGAAGACGTTCATCACTTCTGCCTAAAGCTCTCTACAGGCAACACAGCACACTGGGAACACATCTTTGGCCTGACCTCACATTTCTATCACAAAACCAAAACGTAATGAAGTATTTTTCCTACTCAGTGTCACAAAAAAAGTGTTTTCTACAGCACCTAAAATTTATTATTTATTTCCAATTCCACCACTGGACTTCATGAAAGTTCACAAATACATTCTACTTTGCTTTTCCTGTTCTTAACATAACAGACAGTTCTAAAAGGTGGAAGTGCACCCCTTTTGTCACAGACTTCTGTGACACAAATCTTCTGCAACATTGTGGCCACATCTGGCTTGACCTTGGAATCAGTCTCTGCTGCAAGGTATTCACCATAAATTTAGATCTGGTAGTCGTAAAGAAGTGAGATGGATTCACTCATGCTTCAGTGGTGTGTATTCTTTAATTTTCTTTTCTCTTTCAAAAAAAAAGGACTTCAAAGCCTAGTCACGATTTTTGTTACTGTGGAGTTTACCACTGTACACACTGGGAGGGAACTATCAAAAATTAGCTCAGCTCTCTCCCACATATGCTAAACCTTTTTCAGAACTGCAGGTACTCAGCAGCATGTTATGTTACATTTTTAACTGGATGCATTTCTAGCAAGTTTTTAGAAAGCCTCCAGTGGCCCACTTTTAATCCTGGCTTTGAAAATGAAGTATCACCAGTTTTATCAGAAAACCACAAGCAGTGCTCATGCTCAATCCTTTCATTGTACAACAGATATTTAATAGCACAGGTTCTGAAACATGACATCATCACCAGATAACTGGTACACATCCTCCTAGACTTAATAACATGCACACACACTGGAATAAGGTCTAAAAGGTAAATACTGAAAGATGTTCACCATTTCCAGAAGAATGGCACGAGTTTTTGCTTCTTTTTCTGCCTGAACTTCTTCTATTTCATCTGCACTCCGTCCTTTCATGTCATCAATTTCTTCATCTGCTCCTATTCTGCCACTCTGAGAAATGAAGGAAAAAGCTACTTATTAACAAGTCATGGCCAAAAATTCTCAATTCCCAAATATTACTTGGATGACATCCTCCCTCACCCCTCAAGACACAAAAATTGCTTAAGCAATTTATCTCTGCAGAACTGGGCTTTCACTCTGTTCTCCCCACTTAAATTAGAAAAAAAAGAAAAAAAAATAGAAGATGTTATCCTCATATTTCAGGCACTGTGAACTATTTCTGGAACTTTCCTGACCAGTCTGAACCATACTCAGTGGTCTAAATTCTAAATTCATTTATATGCCCAGTTAACACTCAACATCTCACCACAAGTATTCACTCATTTCTATTCCAGGCAGGTCCTTTCAGAAATGAAGGTAAGGAACACTGCAAATATCTGTTGTGTCTAGCAAGACATTATATAGAACATATCACAATAATAATTTTGGGTTTACACATCTAAACCTAGGCAGGACTTGAGGTTTAATTTTTTCTCCTCAGCAGCATCTCTAGAATGCTGCCTTTCCTCTATGCAGCTGGTCGTGAGCTTTTAAATACCTTATCCTTAACATATCTGAACGTACATCAGAGATTAACCACAATGCACACATACTATAAAATCCCAATTTCAATCTTGTAATTGTATCTATTAAGCTTAAAAATAAACAATATTCTCTCTAGTTAATTCATTCATTGCTTGAAACAACTGTTTCCATACAAGGAAATAATCTCACACGTAACTTCCATAACTGCATACTATGAATAAATTATTAATAATTGTAATAATTTTTTTGAAAATTCCTTCTGTTTGAGCAAATAGCCCACAATAGTATGTGTGCTGGCACATACAACTCAAAGAATGACCACAATTACTTCCACTGAAACACAGACCATTCACATTTAAAAGGAAAACAGCAGTGATTATTCTAATATTAATGTTAGTTATATTTTGTCTTCTACCAGAGTAGAAGTAAATACCAACGTTGGATATTCTGAATGTTCTGCTTATCTACACTGTAAATAGAAACCTAAAATACAGCTTTCAAACATAACTCCTCCAGAGTCACAGGGGAGAGCACCCAAGTCTTGCTTTTGTCCTTCTCTTGAAAGGTTAAGCAGCCGTGTTTTATTAAACACTGCAGTAGCTCCAAGTAACTGACAAGCATTTGACATACCATAACTCAAGCTGACACAGTAGAACACCTGTGTGAAAAAATGTGTAGTTCTTTTAGAACACAGATTTGAGAGACAAAATCTTAAAGACTGATTTCTTATTTTGGCCAAGTCTGTGCTGGACACTAATCAAGATAAACTTATTTAATTATTTCTCCCAACTTTTCTCTGTCGCGATCACTCACATCAAGCTGTTCCTTTGTAGGTTCTGGAGAGCGATCGGGAACACACAAGCCAGGCGGATCATCAAACGGATCATCCAAAATTACTGTATGATTTATCCTTAGAGAAACCAAAATCAAGATCAGCATTGGTTCCACGCAAGTCAAACCTGGTTTACACAACTAACAGCAAACCAGCCCCACTAATTCTCAGTTGTATCCCAAACAGTCAAATATCCTGTGTGCTTGTAAATTCTGGCACCGATGCTTTTGTAAGGGCAACATAGCTGAGTATTTTCATACATACTTGTTTATGACTTGTTTATTTTACCAGTAATACTGGAAAAAAGAAGTATTTAAGATAGCATGTACAGGTCACCTGACATCATGACATTCATCTAGTTTCCAAAAAGAAGTAAATTCATTCAATTATAATGTATTCCTCAAAAAGTAAAGTTAAAAGCAGTCACACCTGATATCTTGATATGGGATAAAATCCTTATCTACAAAGGTTTCATTGATTGTCTTCAATACCTCCATGCCTTCTGTCACTTCTCCAAATACTGTATGTACACCATCAAGGTAATCCAGGTTTTCGCCTGTGGTAATGAGAAACTACAAAAGAAGATACAAAACTAGGAACAGTAAATAGAAAAAAATCCAGGTTGTGGGTTGTTTTTTTTTTCCTTAACACACTCTCACTGAATTCAGTGGGGAAAAAAAACAACTCTTCCCAACTTTTGCAGAAGATTGGTCTTCTGCCATCAGCTCTGACAACATGGTGAGCCAACATACAGCTCACAGCCACTGCCTGAGGAAATCACCTGCAGGTGCAGCTCACTGGAACCTTCTATGGATTGGTTTGGATCGGTCATCGGGCACAAAACTAGACGGGCAGAGAAGGAGCAGGGAGCTCTCTGCTGGGGAGGTTTGTTGAGCAAGACCAGCAAAGGTAGTGACTGGCATCACAGCTGATGGAAGGGAGAGGACAGAAAGAGCAAGGCTACCCCTTGCGAGCTGAGCTCAAACCACCTGTTCACCAGGCAGCATTGGGCAGGTACTTCCTCATAAATTTGGCAAGAACTCCCATAGTACCACCTTTACCTAATGCTACCCAGACTTTTTTCTTCCCACAAACCCTCCTCTCCCAAAAAACAGGATGCAGTAGCACTGAGAGAAGAATTAGCATATACTGACTTAGATCAACTCAAACTGGCACTGGAAAGTATCTTATCATAAATGAGATATTCCACTTTAAGGCAAAACAAACTATGAAAAATGGATATCAGCTGAGCACTCAGTAACTGTAACAAATTAAAGATAGAGGGCACTAGGTAAGGAAGAAGGGAGGGAGAGGCAAAAATATACAAATAACAGAACACAACCATTGTACCCACACTTTCCAGTTTGACTGGTACCATCCTACTCCCCATTCTCTCTACAACACAGTTAAGACTGGTTGGTATTTGGTATGGGTTACACTAAGCTACACTATACTTGTAAGGCAACTTCATGTAATTCCTTACTGGAATTCTTCTTTCCCAAGGAAGAAGCTGCAATAATGTTCCTAGGAACAGCATTCATTCCCATGTGCCTGCATATACACTAGCAGACTGCATCTTAAATATAGATACAAATGTCACCTCTTTATCCTAAATCCCCCAACCATGCAATTTTATATGTACAATGCAGGGAGGCAGCAAAATTACCTGCATATATTACAAGCTCTAGCTGGAATAAAACCCTACATTTTTTAAAATTAAAAATCCCTCTTTTTAAAAATTAAAGTATATGGATATTACAAGTGAGGCATTTTAATTTATAGAAGTGACAATGCACCTAAAATAATAGTAATTTAGAAATAATATTCTGTGAGCTTTAAATGTATAAAAACCTTACAAATTAGGTAAAAAAAATTACCTACAGCAAAAACTTTGTGCACACAAACAGCGAACAGCAAACAGCAAAGGGAACAACACCACTTTCAAGAACTGTTTTATACCAGCACTAGGATAAAATTGTAAATCTACATTATTAATGCACACTTTCATGGAACCATACAGAAGAAACTGTGGTGTGATTTCAGTTTCTAAACTAACACAGTCATAACCAGAAAATTTTGACATTATTTCAAAACCCAGTTTCCTTAATTTTCACTTCCATTTAACTACAGAATTTTTTTCCTGACCATTTTATACATTAGCAAAATCACATCAAGGTATTAACAGAGAAGAATAAATAAAGAAAAAATACAGGACTGAATACTAACAAATAAAATTAATCTAGGATCTAATGATCTGAATCCGAGCATTTTAATTTCTCTATCTGTAACCAAATACCCACTGACACCTGGAATGCTATGCAAAATACTTAGCTATGGTTGTTTTTTTCACATGCCTTTTGACTGTATTACAAGATGATGCTACTGACATGACACTGTCATTGTTATGTAGCTTTTGTAAACTCATGGAACTCTCATTTTAGTTACTCAGACATGTACCAACACCATATGCTGACCTGTGATCCATGCTGATCACTGCCATTGTTCACCATGGACACAGTTCCCTTCTTCTTGTGCTTGATTCTTGGCACCTTTTCTGCCTCAAAAAATCTGGCTTGATCACCATACAGCTGACTAAAGAAAATATATAAAAATATGTTACAAGAAAATGGAATTTTTAAAAAATGAGCTAAACAAACACTGTAAAACCGTAAATGACATCTCAAAAAATTTTTACATTGGCCTTCAAATAAACCTAGAATTTACATTGCACCCATGCACATATTTATGGACCTGTACACTTACACAGTTTATATTACAGGAAACAACAGATTTTTCTCTGAGACATTTCACAGAGACTTTTGGAGGGGTGGGAGGGATAGAAGTGGTATAATTATATGTTTTTTAAATGCAGGATATAACATTTTTCTGAGGCATGAAACGACAACACATTTCAAGTAGGTTCCATAAAAATAAGTTCTTCCACACTGTAAAAATGCAGTAATTTATGTCAAAAAATTTATCTTCCAAGATAAACAGAAAACCAATAAATCTATGTGTAAAATCAGTTTATCACACAGACATGACTATATACACTCAAACTGGGTTAACAATCTAACTGGAACTCCTATTCCCTTATACAAATTCTCTGTTGGTATGTGTGTGTGTGTGTGTGTGTGTGTGTGTGTGTATATATATATATATATATGTATGTATGTATGATTTTTATAAATAAATACTTACCAAAATATGGATTCCCCTCCACGGCCAGTTCCCATGGGATCTCCAGTTTGTATAATAAAATCCCTCTGTCACAAAGCAGAATACATAAGGTATTGTTTTAATGCTTGTGATTTTAAATCAATCAAAAAAATAAGTAATTGAGAATACTCACCTGTACATTATAAATAAGACAATAGTTGTAATACTTGACTTTGCAGAGCTTCAGGAAATTCAAACAAGCTGTAAGAAATCATACCAACATTTACAAAGGGAACTCCAGATACAATAAGAATAGATGTAACAGATATCTAGTTTAACGTGTAGAAAAGTGGCTTTGGAGCAGACTGTGCCGAGACTTCCCAGGGTACAACCTATAAACGCTGAGAGAAATGCTCGAAGAAGATGTAACATTTCCTTCCTTCCTACAAATCATCTCTAGCGATTCAGAGAGCCCTAAACACGGCCAGTTCTACAGAAACACACCTCCCCCCGTTTCTTTTCAAACACGTGAGAAAGAAGATCCCGGCAGCCCTTCGATTTAGTACATATTACATTTGCGGCCGCAAGCGCTGACTGCCCCCCCCCTCCAGCCTCTGCCCCGCTCGAGGCCCCACCTGCCCGCGCAAGGGGAAAGCCGAAGCCGGGAGTGGGGCGGGGGGTCAGGGACGAGCCCGGTGCCGGCGGGCTGGGCTCGTACCGCGGGGCCGCTCCTCCGTGTACAGGTCGATGACGAGGTCTCCCACCGTGGTCTCCAGCAGCACCGCCATGGCCGCCGCTCGC
>VYZT01038469.1:0-23235 GCA_013400735.1 Pomatostomus ruficeps | reverse complement strand
ATTTGTCTCAAACCAGGACACGGGTTTTCGAAACAAAAGAAATGCATTTTAAATGTTTGTCTTGCCTCCTGACTCTCTTAAATTACAGTGAGAAAAAATTTTACACTGAAGATCTGGTGTAAAATCTCAGAAAACACTGTGAAACCACAGAGAAGTCCACTATTGAATTGGCTCATTTTTGGAACAGACCTGTTCTGTAAAACCTATCTTCATTCATACTGCCATTCACTCTGTTCATCTCTTAAGACATACTTTAACTGAAATTCTTACAAGAAATGAGATCTTAGACAGTTTCTCGGTGGACAATTCTGTCCTCATCCTGCCCTAGCAGCACCAGATGGTGATAGTCTGTAAAAACTGACAAGCTGTGCTACCTGTTTGCTGAATGCATTACTAAAATATTTATGATGGATGTGTGTTATGTTCAGGAAATCTAATAGAGAGATTATAATGCACCCTTAACAGTGAACTAAAAATAAAAGCAGTCTCTGACCTGGTAAAGCAGCTGTGTACTATGCAGGGACAGTGAGGGACTGAACCCAACAAACCATCACAGCTAACTGCTTCTGTTTGCATCAACCTGTGAAATAGCTTCATTCCTCAGTGCTGGGGGATGAAGTAATATTATCCTCTCTAGTAGCACAAATTATTAAAGTGAAACCTTCAGATGAGTATGTCTGATAAACCACAACCATGCCTCAGTTTCTGTGCTATCAATTATATAGTATTTTCTAGTAAATTCTTGCTTTTAATATCTGCAACAGCTATGTAATTAATGTAATTCTGATCAATTTATGTGATGTACCTGTCCCAAATATTCTGGATGAATGTATACATTCACGTACATATACTAAACCTCACTTTATTGATTAAATCAAGATGACACAATTTAAAATAAACACCTTCCAACCATCAAAACCTAGACAAGTTTCCTTTAAATAAAATCCGTAGTTATTATTACATAAAGGGTTATATTATATTACATTATATAACTATATTATATATAGTTTTTATATTAGGTTATTCTATTAGTAGTATTCAATGAAATACAGCACGCTAGACCAAAAGACAAAGCTAACGCCAGGGTAGAAGTTCATCCATCCAGAACTCCAGATGTGAGGACCATGAGCACATATTCCACTTGTGGTCTTATCTGTTGCCTTGTAAAAGACTGTGTCCTTCAGATACAATGAACTAAAAAGCCAATATTTAGTGTACATCCAGAATGGAAACGGTAGTGAAAGTGAGGATAGCTATTAAGCAGCAATACATGAAAGACATGAAGTAGAAAACAAAGTATATTTTGCTCTTCATGAGGTTTGCAATGCTTCAAAACCTGGAGTGTATAATTGCTTACTCTGGATAGACAAAACATTGGAAAATCTTCATTTGGACATGTGCTTGTAAATAAGCAAATAGAACAGAACAATTCCCTGGCTGCTGTTGCTGCCAAGGCATCAAGATGCACCTGAAGATCTTAAAAGGTACTCTCAGTCCACAACCTTGGCTAAAAGGAAGGAAATTGCTCCTTCAGTCTCAGACAGTACCTCTCTCAGACAGTCTGCCAGCATCTCTTAGATGTGCTTCAGGTAATTGCCTCTCACCCAAGCAATGATCTCAACCCAGCCTGAAGAAAAATGAGGAACTGTGTCATCTGGACAGTATGAAGCAAAGTGCAGTTATGTGACATCACTGTATCAGTGAATGCAGTCAAAGAGGTCACAGTGTTCCCGTTAATGACACTTATTACCTATATGATTTTAAATAAGATGCATGAAGTAAAAGTCTGCCATGCAACAGTTTGTCTTCTTTAGTAAAAGAATAGTTCTGAGGCTCCCCTTTCTCAGAGGGAAAATAATGGTTCTTTTGGGCATGTCTGTGCCTGCTTTTGCCAGGAACTGTAAATGTCACATAAATTATGATCCATGTAAAAAGTCACTTGTGACAGTTTTGAAAGAATTTGTTTGGAGTCAAAGTGTATTTACTAGTGTCTTATGTAGCCAGAAGGTATTGATTCAAAGATCAAGAAAGGCAAATACACTGTTGCTGACATTCTTGAAAGGGTCATATGCAAAACACATCTTTCTCAGAATCAGTGTTTCTAAAACCATTTTCTGATTTCCATCTCTCTTTGTGTTTAAGACTATCAGAAGACTAGGAATGGCTTAACAGCAGTTTTCATCATCTCACTTACATATATGGTTTACCTGAACTTGCAAAATATCTGCTTAAATCAAATCTGGTTTGGTCATTTCTGCAGTGCTCATGGGTTTCCCATAAGTGCCATTCCAAACAGGGAGAGTCAGAGGCTCCTGGGAATGAAAGGATATGCAGTGCCAGTTTTTCTTTTGCTTTTGCAATAATATAAACCGACAGTAGCTTTGATGGATTTAGAGCAGCTATAACCCATGTATGAGAGAAATTTCTACATATAACTAGGTTTAGAAATAATTAGAAATAATTAAATTTGAAGGAACACCTATTAAGTTGTTCCAGTGGGGAACTACTTTTGAACCAGAGAATGCATTTGGATCATCTCTGCTATGAAGTGATGAGCTGTCTAAGTTCAAAGTACAATGGAAAGCCCTGATATTATCCTTGCCTATCAGTAAGCAGTGCTCGTATAAGCACTATGGGAAATACCTTTGTGGTTGTGGACAAAGACCTACTGTGACTGTAAGACTCTACATGTCTGTTGTTATTCTGTTAGGGGTTATTACTGAATCTCTATGTGTCGTGGTCTTTCAACATACTCTGGAGTCCAGTAACCTTTTATGTCTTACTATTTAGTCAAGGAAGACCTAGCAGATTTTTCGAAAAAGTCACTATCATGATAATAATCTACAACTGTGCGTTAAACTCTATTCTTTGTAAGCCTGAAAATTTTCTAGAATTAGCTATCACATTCCTTCTAGACAGCAAACCAAGAACTCCAAAATTAAGATAAATAACACTTCTGGATACTCTGGAAAAAAAATATAAACTGACTCTTCTCGACAAAGTTTTCTGTTCCTTCAAAAGAAGAGCTAAAATTTAGGATTGCTGGTACATGCTATGCACTCCCTGTCTTCAATTTTATGCTGTGAATGTTAAGAAGAACTGCAACAGACCAGACAGAGCCCAGGAACAACTACTTTTTATGTCTCCTCAAAGATAATTTCATTCCTAAAAGAGGGAGGTGAGTTGCAATCTGTAACTCTATGTCCATTTAGTAAATATCAATAAGGTCTGTGCTTAACATCAGTATAACTCTAGTTTATACACCAACACAGAAAAAAAAAAAAAAAACCCAAAAAACAACAATAGTATATACCAGCACTTGCTTCAGAAAAATACTAGATTCTTGACTGGCACAGTTCAAGGGTAGCTCCAGCCTCATTCAGGGAGTTATACTCTTTCATGCTTGCTCAGAATTCAGACTTAGATGCAACAACTACTGGTCTGAGGACTAAGGAAAAGGGCAAAATGGCAAACCAATAGGAATGTGGGCTTACCATGCACTTACTGTGTGTTTCACTGGAGAATGAAATTCATCTATACAGAAGGATATTCTTCAAAGTGTACCCTGTCTGAATTTAATAAGATGGGGAAGAAAAAGCAGTTGCAAGGGTTGTGCTAATTCACTGTTTACTGAAATAAAATATAGTAGTGTATCACTGCTACTGTACCCATGCTTGTGAGTATTCTCCACTTAACCACGTTAAATATTTAACTTTGCATTCACAACCACCTTCATGAGTTTTTCAGTTTTGGGCATTGAGTTTGCTTTGAATACCTTGTACAGAGTATTTTCTATATTTCCCTGATTGTAATCGTCCTTATTCATGATTCTTGCATGCAAACAGGTTTTTTGAGAGTTCATCAGTTCCAGATGGCTATTTTCCACTTGATATCAATAATTCTTTATTCAACCATTTATCAGAATTCTTTTCATTGCATCTAATGGGTGATGTCATGCAGAAAGAGTTGTAATTGCAGGTGGAAGATGAAAAAGAGATCAAAAGAAACAAAAATTCTCTATTTATGCAAGTTCTAAGAAACAAAGAATGCAATAAGAAACAAACTGACAACAAAGTAGAATTCAAATGGGAGCAAAATTATGGCTAAACATACTAATCTTCAAAGTTTAGTGTGGATTGTCAGCAGTTCTTTGAAAAAATCATGTTTCTGAAATTGCAAATGTAGAACCATTAGTCAGCTATATATGAATGAATATTTCCCTTTTCCAAATCAGATTTATGGAATATTTTGCCTTCTGTCAGATTATAATATATTTGCATCTAATAGTCTAATTTAGAATGCTTGAGTTATAAATAGATGGGAAATGCGGCATAAATTACCATTGATACCAAAGACTAATGTGTCTTCCTTACAAACTGTAAACCGCTTCCATGTCAAAGGAAAGTGAAACTGCTCTACACTTGAGGTTTTCTGAGGTAAGAAAGCACTGGTATGTTCGAGCAGTCACAGTGCTCTTGGACTGTGAGATGTGCTATCCACATTCCTTTCCATGTTAACTATTACTGACCTTCAGCCATGGAAAGCAGCTAGTAGGGTGCCTTAATTTGGCACCTGTTCTGGGGATTTCTGAATAGCTGAAGCCAAAAGCAATCCATATATAGGTACCCCAGCCTGTTCTCAGCATATACTGTATTGTACGGTGGATTTCCTTAGGAGATTGTAAGGGCAATGCCATGCGGGAATTCCTAAGTATTGCCTTTCACTCCTTCAAATACCAAATATGAGGCTGTTTTTAATGACATCTCTTTTTCTGGTAAGAGTAGCATCCATAGGAGAGATTCCTCCAGTAGAATAACACATTTTCCAAAAACACCTCATGGAAACACACATTTCTTATGAACTAGAAAGGAAAGCAAACACTTAATCAAGTGAAACTAGGCTTGCAATGCTATTAGGTATGGACATTGTGTGGAATTTTCTTCTTATTTCTTGAGAATAATCACAGGAAGAGTGTGGGTGGATTGGCTCACATATGAAAAGTCACCTCTCAGATAAAGGAAAAACAACAACATTTGGAAATACTGGGTTTCGACACAACCCGAGACGTAGGAAAAAAGCAAAGAAATTGGAGTCGAGTCTAGTCTAGTCTGTCATGCTAGTCTATGCTGAATTCTTGTTCCACTTCCAGTAATATAGGTAGAGCACCTTTACAGTTTCTGATTCTGTAACTGTACTACCCTATACATATAATCTTCTTACTTTAGATTTTTTAGAAATAATGCTTATACATACTTGTAAAACTTTTAATTTTCCAGAATTAAAAAACAACTATAAAGACCTGAACAAAGGAGTTAAATTCCAATACTCATTATGAAAGAAAATGAAAAGGAAAAATTCCAGAGCTTCAGGTAGAATCCTTTAATGAACAATTTTTTACCAAGGTCCATCACATTCTTACATGAGTTTACTATTTTGAATGACTGTAACAGTACACAGAGGATGAAAACACCTTCATTTCTTTTTACTTTCACAGGTATCTGGAGGCTATAAAAATATGTATTAAAGGAAAGATGGGCATGATTTTCAGAGGAATGAAAGGGGACAGTTCTGAAGCTTGTTTCCTCCCCTCCCATAGCATTTTAATGCTAGTGCGAAATATTCTTGAACCAGCTGGTTGTTTTGTTCACACTGGCTTTCATTGCCTAATCTAGTGAATTCATTATAGCTCCCTGCCTGAGGGCTCAATTTTCAGCTGCGCTGAGCATGACCCATATCAGCTGTGGGAAAAGGAAGGCAAAGGCTCTGCAGGCCCCTCACACCTCCCTGCACTCTCAGGAAGCTGTGGCGTGACCCAGCTGCTGCACCAACCCAGACAGCCATACTGGTGACATTGCCTAGCATGGCTCTTGGAAATTACTCTCCTAGCAGGAGTTTGCTTGTCGAAATGCGAGTCCTGTGTCAGGCACTTGCAGGGTAGGAGAAGCTGCCATAAAATAATGCTGGCTCTATGTCAGAAGAGGACTTTCCCATACCAGGCATTCTTTGATTAATTCATCCTGGGAAATGCTTCAGGGCTGATCTTGCAATGTAAAGAGAACTTTCTGGAGTCAGAATCTTGAATTGAGTGTGTTGTTTCTGAGGTAACCAGACTCCAATGTCATCACAATAAGTAGTATAATTTTGTTCCCTGGTTACATGCTAGAGATATGATATTGCAGAGAACCTCTGTGTCAAATGCATTCTATTTGCTCATGTGCTCCCAAAGGACAAACAGTACTCTGTTTTTAAAGCATTTTGGCTTAGATTAGTGGTTGTGGAGAGGGAGCTGTGTCCATTTTGTCCTCCCTAGCAAGTGTGTGTTTGTCTCCCAAACTCACGTCACTGCCACATTTGGCAGCAGTGACACTTTGGCAGCTATAATTTGTCTAAGAGGTCCCAGCACTGTAAAGTAGTCTCACTACTCCCTAAAAATTTTCTGAGTTGAGTAGTTTAGCTTTTTACTTCCAGGTCACTGACCTATGGTCACTCCTTACATACACATACAAACATATGTGAATGCCCATCTCCCAAGTACTGCAAGGAACCTAAAACTTACAAATCAACTAGACAGAATGTTCCTAGCCAAGGAGGAAGAACAAGCAAGATGAAAACATTGTAAAGACCCCATACTGGCACAACATACTGACTCATACTTTCCAGTTATAAATGTCATCCATTAAAAAAATAATAATAATCAGTCTGCATTCTGGGTTGTGGGTTTTTTTATTGCTTGTTTTAATAGCTCTGCTCTTCATCAGCTCCAGTGTTCAGCAGCTGATCCTTCTTTCCTTCAGTAAGGACATGTGATAGTTTTGCTGAATAGCTGCAAACATGCTCTCTGCTGGGTACTAATAGCTGACACATTAGGCTGCTTGGTGAGCTGTGGCAGCCAAACAGAAATGCTTTCAACAGAATGATTTCAGTAAAGAAGTGGAGAGTCGGGATTCTTTTTTCTTTTGCCTTTTTTTTTCCTTTCTCCACTCTGCGTGGTGCCAGCGTTCTTAAAATAGTACTCTCAGAGTTTCCTTGTTACCCATTTTGGAGCCCAGATGTAGGAAGCCAGCCAGCACAGCTGGTGGAGCCTAAGTGTCTCACAGATAGGGAAAGATTACGTGGCCTTTATTTTATTCTTAACTGTTATTTCCCACTTTATTCCTAACTGTTGTTGATGCTATTGCTGTTGGAGTGTTAGGAAAAAATGCCCAGGCTTGTTGAGTTAGAAGGCCTCTGAAGACCTTCCTCTCCCTCCTGTCGTCATTGTCTTGCCACTGTACTTTGTTACCTTCCCTGATTCCCTCATCAGGAATGTAGATTTAATTAGTTTTCCATTCTGAGCTCACACTGATACCTGTGCTGAGCTATCACAAGTGGTGTGCAATAATGCTGTGAAATGAACTCATTCTTACAGCAGGCTAGATATAAAATCGGCTTTCTTCTTACACTTAGGTGTGTATGCTGGATTTCCAGCATATATTTGAGAAGAGAGTATATAGAGTTGTATCAAGCTTCCTAGCAGCAAGCTAAAATGTACAAAACAAATTGAAAAGAAGTGATATGCCAACCAGTAGAGCTTCCTTATACTCATCTAGAAAGTTCTGGGCTGGCCACTCTTAGAGACATGGCAACTTTCTTCTCCTAAGGATGCAAATCAGATTGCTGGAAGCCTCCAGTGAGATTTTACTTCTGTGAACTTTTTTTCCTGTTAAATATTTGCTATCACCTGAGCAGCCTCATGGGATCTTTCCTCACCCAACATGTGGTAACTCCTACCAGCCTTGAATTCCTTAAAATCATATGGTTTCTTAAGGGTGGTTTTTGAAAGCAGCCCAGTCTGGGGTATTACAGTTACAGACCACAGAACTCCATGTTCCTAGTACATCTGTGAAAGCATTTGGGGGAATGGCAATACGGATGGAAGTAACACTGATTCATTCTATCTTCATATGGAAACAGAGCGAACAGTTGGCCTCTCCAAACTGGAATGATACAGAGATCTGAATATGCAAAAATAGCACAGCAATTTCTAGGAGAAAATTAAATGCTTCTCAGAAATGTATTGAAAAACAGTTCATTGCGGTCCACAGTGAAACACTTGAAAGGTACAGAGTGCAACTCTTGGTTACACTAAGCCTCTTGACTTTTAACGTAACATAGGTTATGCTGGAAATCAAGAGAAGTCAGGTATTTAATCCCTGTTTATACTTTTAGACCTCCTCTAGCACTTAAGCATATCCCCTACCATAAACAAACCTCTGATTGCAGCACTTATGAATGATGGAGATTTTTGGGCGTGATGAACAATCAAATTCTGCACCAGTTGGGGTTTTTGAGAAACTATTTCTGGTGGATGTCTGGCTATTAATTTACAGCCTTCCACTGCTCACTGTTTTCTTCTCCCTCCTCATGACAGAATCAGAATACTTTGGTTTGTGCCTGCATCTCCCTGATGGGGACCATCAGGTCCAATGTCTTAGCTGATGCCAGTAACAAAAGTGGTCTTGTGTGAAGATGCAGGTCTGTGAGTGGAAGCTGCTGATTCATACACAGCCCTTTCTACCAGCACAGTTGCACAAAGAGTAGCCTCCGGTAAGCAAACAGCTGAGAAGGTGTTTCTTTAAACAGCTTATGCTGAGAATATGAATATGAACACAATATGAATATGTGAGAATATGAACACAAGTCTCTACACTCTGCACTGACTCACTCATGTGACCATGTTCAAGCTTATGCCTACCTCCATTTCCTTTCCTTGTGTCAGCAGCTCACTGCTGCTATTGCTTCTGAAGTTCACTGTAATTATATATACAAGCAACACATGACTAGAGAGCTTTAAGTGACATCAGGATTTCTGTATGTAGGTTTTTATCAGCATATGCTTTCTTTTCTAGGGAAGAGGGGCAACCTAATGCCTGAGACCGGAGTTTTAGAGGTACCTGTTGAAATCTGTACCCAACTTCCAATAGGACCTTGCAAGACCTGTATGTTTGTCTCTCCTTGGAGAGCTCCTCAGAGGCTTTAACCTGAGCAGAGAGGTTTTTGTTGTATTCCAAAAGTGAGTTTTATGTTATCAGCCACTGGAATTGTCTCACCTAAGCTACTATTTAGGATCTGTATATTAACTGCCAAGGGATAAGCAGTTTCACAAGCCAGTTTTCCAAATCATAGGACAGGTGTATGGGACAACAGATGAATTTCCATGCAACATTAATAGAGAGGGTCCTCACAATTGTTTGAAATGGTAAGCTAAAGCTTATGTGACTAAATCTGTATGAACTAAACAATTTTTGGTAATTTGTCTGTCCTGATTGAGTCCACCACAGAGAAACCACATTGAAATCTCTATTTACCTTCTTTCCAGATGATTTTCTACCAAGATCCTCATTAATTCAATTATCCATAAAACTACCCATAAGAAAATAGATCTTGAAATAGATAACAGATGCAGTTAGAAGTTACATCTTGTGATGAATGAATACAAAATCCCAGCTTCATTATAGCCAACCCACACGGTCACATTTTTTATTGCTCATATGTAATGATCAGAAGTCATTTGGGACCAAAAGAAGATAAACTCCAGCCAAAATTCTAACACCATCTCCTAAAATAAAATAAAATAAAATAAAACAAAAATTTGAAATTATTTGCAATGTTTGAAGCACCTGGAAGAAGTACCTTAACTACTTGCTAATTTCTATCCTTATGATGCTCTCAGTAAGAGCTCTGGTATATTGCACTCTTTATTACCCTCTCCTGTACCTGCCCTGAATGCAACACATCATCCTCAACAATCTGTTCTTTCTATTTACAATATCTTTAACTAGAACTGAGCTGTACTTCACCCATGAAATTTAGCTTCCAGTTTATCCCTAATTCTGTGTACATACTATGTCATAGGTAATATTACTTCTGTTCTGTCTGTTTAAATATGCTCATTATTTACAGGAAGTAACTTTTGGCAGGTTGCCTTTAAATATTTGTAATTGTTCTATAAATCCTTGTGTTAAGGAATACATTCAGAGCAGGTACACAGGAATACACTGAGCAGGTAGCTCAGTGTGTGGGTTCGGTGTGAGTTGCAGGTTGGGCTCTGCGTGGCTGGAGCCCGAGGCAAGGGGCTGTGAACTGCCGACCCCTTGCATAACAAAGAGCCTGGGGACCTGTGGACCAGAGAATGGACACTCAGAAACACTCAGGGCTGAGGACTGAGGAGGAAGAGTGAGACGTTTTCTCTCTTGGACTGTGGGGATATAAAAGCCCAGAGGTTCCTTTGCTGGGGGTCCCTCCTTGGAGGCACCAGCACAAGCTCTTTCTGTTTTACTGCACTGTGAATAAATTGCTTCAGAACCAGAAATCTGACTCTTCTATGGGGCGAACTGGTCAGGAAACCTGGTCTGACTATGTGAGTAGGGTGTGCAGGGAGCCAAGCAGGACACTCGTGGGCTCGCTGGAGCTGCCCTCTGTGATGGGGCTCTGTCCCAGAAGTGAAAGTCTCTGGTGTTGGGAGTGTGAATGGTCAGACAGGGGAGTTTCCTTAACAGTTATGTGTCCTTTGTGTCTGATCCTTCTTTCTCACAAAATGGCATTTCCTGCACCTAATGTTTCTGCACCTAATGTTTGAAACACACTCTACCTGCATTTCACTTGCCTCAGAGTTTGCTAGTGAACAAATACAGGACACATAGGTACAGACACTTACATATCCCTTCTGCCTGAAGTCTGATCTGGCTGAGTACTGTGTAGTGCAAACTGGTTTTCCCTGCTAAGATTAAAGTGTTCACTCCATTCTAGGGTCTGGGAATGGAGTGAAGGTGCAGCTATCTGAACCCATTCACCTGTTCACATTATTTGCATGGCCAAAATCAGAACCGAACTGCAGTTTATGCAGAAGGTTTATGATATTTGTCTACCCAGAGTACTTCTCAAGGTTTATAGGAATTTTTTTCCTGGTCCTCTGACTCATTTTATCCATGCTGAAATCATCTGAAATGAAAGCTTATTTTATGAGGAAGTTCAAGGCTTATAAGGCTTGAACTGAGCACTCTGCTAGTCTAATTGCAGCATTTCCTTTTCTTGCAGAGGTAACATACCACCAATACAAGTGATTCCCAGCCAGATGATGGGAAAGTAAATTCTATGCAGTTTTTCTCAGTCTTGCAAGGAACTGTAGTAAAAGACTGATAAGTATCTTTCAATACTTTTTGGTCAGATAACTGGCAAAATTTCTTCAACAGCACTGTTGGACTACCATAGTGTTAAAAATTTTATCTGTGTAAAACTACTGCACTGTCGTAAAGATAGTCTCTTCCTTTTCTTTTCTTCCCCCTTTTCAGTTTACTATTTCTTGCAACTTCTGTATCTCGACATTAAAATTTGCTAAGATTAATCAAGTCAAAATGTGGCCTGATGTCATGTTTTGATGGCAATTATAAGATAATAACGTATTTTAGCTACTCTCTTTTCTAGAGATAACATTGCACAATAAAGATTCTTAAGTTGAGAAGGTAAAAGAGGCCTATTTCCCTTTCACTAGTTAAAAGCAATACTCTAAACATGACATGGCAATGGAGAAGTGATGGCGTTGATCCCGTAGCACTGAGGTAAAGCTATCTGCTGCTTTCTAAGAGGCCAGCTATATGCTGTACTAGAACATTTAGCAGAACATCTTGCCCATGCAACATTATGCTAGATTAATTTAAGGCATAAAAGGCGTGGAAAATTATTACAAGGTCTGCATACAATATAATAAGAAATACAGGATTCTGGAGTACAGAAAAGAGAAAAATGGTCAGAAGATGAAACACTTGGCTGCATTAGCTGCTTACTTAATTAGCAATATCCTTAATCTAATAAAATCATCATACTGTGAATCATCTTGTCCAAGTTCATTCACCAGAGGTGTCAAATATTCAATCAGTGGACATTTGCGAATCTTTTTCCTGCCACTTCCTCACATTGTTTCCTTTTTTTTCTCCTTTCTTTTTTCTTTTTTTTTTTTTTTTTAAATTTTGGCCTGGTCAATCACACTTAGGATGACAAGTTCTCAGTCAAATCCTTGTCTCACAGGGATTAGAATACATGATCTTCTTGGCTCCCATTCAGTTGCATTGTTTTCGTCAAATAAAAAAACATCAGTGGAAAAAATTCATCACCACAGAAAAAGCAAATAACTTGAAGCACTTTAACAATTGTGTATTAGTAGTGGCATGCTTCAAAAATAAGTTCTGAACATTGCTGAGAGAAGTGCAGGACTATATAATTATTTCTGACAGGCTTTCATCATATTTTTCTTCTCCTAGATGTGGTGTTAGTTGAAGGCCAAAAGAATACTATGAAAATAAAGGAAGGAAAGTGTGAGATGCTTTTTATGTGGCAACTGCCCTCCATCTTCACTCACATATGAACAACCATTCTAAGCATCTCATGCAAGGACCCTGATATTCAAAGGTGTTTGGACTTCATAGTTTGAAATCCATGAAAAGAATGAAGAACCATGAATAGAAATGAGCAGGAAACTGTTCATTCCCATTCCAGGAATATGTTCAAGTTGAGAAATAGTTTTCCATTCCATATTGGGATGAAATGGAGACCTTTCAGACCTTTCTACGTTTTCATGAGAAAAAAAAAAAGAGCAAGTGAAAGCTTTGCTTCCCCTAATCCTGCTGCTCACCTGCATGTCCTCTAAAAGAGCCAGGCAAATAGGGTGCCAACATACAAGAAAAAGAAACTGTGTCTGAAGCCCAGGTTTTCTAGACTGATGCATTCACATGCCTGTTCTGAGTATTTGACAAGCCTGTCATGCATTATAAAAGAGTGTCCAACCTGCAGACTAATTCTGAGGTCAGTTACAATTAATTCTTCATCCTTAAAATAGCCCACCCTAGAGCTCAGATGCATTTCCAGCCCTCACATTTCTGATGCTGATGTATTCCCACTAAATCTCTCAGTCAGAGCACACTGACTCAGCTTCTGGACTTGTTCCCAGCCTCCCTCTGCCTCAGGGTTTAGCAGAGCTCGCTGCTTGTTTGAGCACTCACTGCCACTAGCAGGACCCCAGTTCACTTCCAACACCCACACGACACACAAATAAAAATGGAGAGTGTAGAGAAAAGGGAGGCATACATATCCCACAGAAACATGAATTTTACCTCTGCTCTTGGATTTCTTCTAGACAACTGAAAGATGGCCAACTTCTGATGTATGCCTAGGATATATGTTCTCACAACAACGTCATTACTAGCCCACATCCCTGGGTAGTAACTCAGAGACTTGTGTTTATTTGCCTTTTTTATCTCTAGATATCAGCATCGCTTTTTGCTTGCGTATTACTATCCTTGTTGAATTTCACTGGACCTGCATGTCTAAAATTCAGCATCTCCCTAAGTATTTGCAACATTCTGGCTATGGTCTGTCATATCTTTGTCATGCTGGAATGCCAGAATATATGTAGAAATTAGAGTTTGTAATCATATGCCACTCCTTGTATCCCATGATTGAAAGAAAATGTTCCCATCTCTAACATAAATAAGAAAGTTAACTCTTTTGTCCCAGTGAGGAATTTGCTGCTCTATCTAAACCAAGCTATCTGATTTCTTCTGAGATGAAGGGCTGTTTGTGAATGATGAGGTTCAAGTCTGGTCAGTGACAAAGAATGATACCAATAATAATAAAAAGATACTTTAGAAGCATTTGAAAGATGATCACCCTACATAATCATTAACAATCTGTCAGTTGCTGTGTCTTTTTGGGCACAAAGTCATTAACACCAACACTAACAGCTGCTGCCACTCTGAATGTCAGGGGAAAAAAAGGTTGGAAGAGAATTCCATTCCAAGTTTTTAGTTTCTCAGACTGAGCCTAGGGATATAAACACCTCTGACCTCAGTATGAAGGGTTTCCTGGATCTTCACTGTATGTCTGGACACCACCCCCGCCCCCATAAGAATTTAAACACAATAACAAAAGCTTACAATGACATAGTATCAGCTACATTTGAACATATCTGGATGTTGCTGGGAGAAATTAAACCATTGCAGTGCCATGAACATTGCGAATCATCACTTTATCCCTATTGCTTTTCAAATCAGCTTTCTGGAACATTTTAACCCAGACAGTAGAGACAACTACTTGACCGAATTCATAAAGTATTTTGGTCTGGTGGGATAAGTGTGTATGCAACTGAAGTAAACTGGAGTCTGTGAAATGGGACAAAAGAAAGCTGTTGCCTTTCTTCCACACATTGCAGATTGAAAAGAAACAGGACAAATCCACCAAATGAAGTTCTGGACCTTAAAATAGTTCAGGTGCCTAGCTCCAAAATCTCACTAAATAGGATTTGTAGATATGCCTTGGTGTCTATTTCCTACTGACTTCTCTAAGTCCCATAGGATGCCTTTACAAATGTGTTCTGTGAGATAGGATTTTGTATTTTTCTGCAAGGCAGAGCCTGCTCTGTAAAAAGTATGCTATAGCTTGTATTGCCTGATGCTAGGTTTCCTCTAAAGTGTATTTGAAGGATGCTGGGGGTGGGTCAAAGGTGTCGCAAATATGTCGGTCCTTCTTTTAGGTACAATGAATTTTGCCTTGGGAAGAGTAAGTGCAAAAATAACTAACCTGATATCATTCTATGACCACGTGACCTGCTTAGTGGATGACTATTCTACCTAGACATTAGTCAAACCTTTGACACTGCCTCCCTCAACATTTTTCTGGAAAAGCCCCATGGCTTGGCCAGGTGCGCTCTTAGCTGGATTAAAAACTGGCTGGGTGGCTGGATCCAGAGGGCAGTGGTCAACGGAGCTACATCCAGTTAATGGCCAGTCACAAGTTGTCTTCCGGGGACTCAGTATTGGGGTCAGCCCTGTTTAATATTTTTATCAATGATCTGGATGAGGGGATCAAGGACACCCTTGGTAAATTCACAGAAGACACCAAGCTGGGCAGAAATGTTCATCTGCTGGAGGGGAGGAAGGTTCTGCAGGGGAATCTGGACAGGCTGAATCAATGGGTCAAGGACAACTGTATGAGGTTCAAGAAGGCAAAGTGCCGGGTCCTGCCCTTGGATCGCAACAAACACATGCAGCACTACAGGCAAGGGGAAGAGTGGCTGGAAAGGTGGTCAGTGGAAAAGAACCTGTGGGTGCTGATCAGCAGCCAGTTGAAAATGAGCCAGGAAAGTGCCTAGGTGGCCAAGAAGTCCAATGGCATCCTGGTCATAACATTTCCAACCTAAATGATTGTATGATTCTATGAAATGTTGAGTGGCCATGTTCTATTTAGTGCTATGAGTGGTTTATATCTCATGCAACAGTTGCCAGGGAGCCAAGAAATAGTCCTGAGTATGAACATGCAGTTCTTGGCGGTCTCTGGCACATGGATGGTAGGACCTTGTCTTTTCTGGCTGATGAATCCACCTGTGGCTGCAATGACCATGTAAGGCAGAGTGGCCAGGGTTAGATCTACCACTAAGAAAAAGCCTGAAATGCTTTTTCCTCATATAAATTAAAATGCAATTATGTGTGGTCATAACAACAATCTGGAATGGAGTCACTGACTGCCAAAAGCCTTAGAAGTCCCTTGAGACTTGCAGCAGATGTCCACAGTGAACAAGAACAGTTGTTATTGAGGTTATCAGATTTTCTGGGCCATTGTTGTATCTGGTCAGACCAGAAAGTGAAATAGGAATGCACAAAGGAACATTATCCTACTGTGCCTTCAAAAAGTATGAACCACAGAGGACTGTGCCCAACAAAGACATCAGTGGTGATAGCTTTAGTAATGGAGAGCTTCCAGCCTTATTTCTGGGGTTTCTCACAATGGGACAATAAGTAGAAGAGATGACGGAGATGTCAGTACATGATCCTTCAAATAGTCTCCTGAGTAACATAATCCCAAGGTTCCCCAGGTTTTCCATCAAGTTCCCAGACTTTTAAAAATCATGTTGTTATGCTCTTAGCACAATGACACCAGCGAGATACTAAACATAGGCCAAAACTCAAAACTGACAGTCCTCATCTACATTGAGGATATCTCTGTCAAAACCTCAGCTGGTTTCTGTTCCAGAAAAGGTGTAGAGGAACACACACCACTCTATGCTGTCACTGAGTTCACCAGCCCCTTTCCACATTGTCCTTTACTTCCAAGAGTAGGGACCAAGTATGATAATCAATTCAGATCAAATGAAACTGCTCACAACTTCTCCAGGTGACTCTTTGTGCTGACTCTGTGTGCATAAGTACCTGTTCTGTCACATCTTCTGTCTCTGCACAGCAGATGAGCAAGGCAAGGTATGGTTATCACTGACAGGCATTCTGCACAGCAGTGGAGAGAAGGCAGTGAGGGCTGTGCCTGCTTCTCTGTGACCCTAGCTGGCCAGCTGACTATGTACTTAATACCCTGAATTTCCTAAAAAGGCATCTCAACCAGCATCGTTTGCATGTGGGGGCACTTAGGGAAGAACCCCTCCCAAATCCTTCCCTGAGACAATAGGTCTCTGCACCATTCCCCCTCTTTGCTTTTCCCTAACTTCCTTAATAGTCTAGTGTGACTAATAAGTCTTGCTTCTACAGCCAAATAGAAAGGGAAGGAGTATTATACAATGTTTCCAAACAATACTAAATATCACATTAAGACTGTAGACTGTAGAGCAGTATTTTTGTTTTAAGAGCAACAGCTTAATTTTTTTTTAATGAGGTTTATTAAAGTAGAATCTGGAGTTTATTTGTTTGGTTGTTTCTTTTTTTTTTATTTCTACAAGGTACAGCAGCTGCTTAAAAGAACATTTCACCATAAGGAACAGGCTGATTCACTGCATTTCTCCTGAGTACAGATTGTTGTCTTCTCCCACACAGTCTTCAGAAATTAGGAAGAAAACTTGAAAAGCATCACAATATATGGTTTTGATTGTCCCTGGCTTACAGTAGTTGAACTAAACCTCAAATATCCAGTCTTCTTATGTGGAAATAATGGTTAAAAAAATAAAATTAATAAAAAGCTACACTCTAAAATGTCTCAAGGTAACTGCAGAGATTTAGCATAATTTAAACAGGAAGTTCAATGAGTTCAGTACCCGAAACTCGCCTTCCCTTTGTAAGGTCTGGGGACATTGAGTACCTCCAGGCCTTGTGACATGTTCCTCAGCTCTTACATAAAGGGACAGGAAAGTGGGACTCTGTTACACTGCCATGTTCAAATGGACTAAGCTCTGACCTGCTTTAATTCACTACACCAAACTTCATTCAAACAGAAGTTTAAATGTCTGAAACTGAAAACAAAGTCACCCACAAAACCATCCAGACTCCTGTGTGCAATCTATGAGAACCATAGGAAGACCAGCAGAAGGCTAAGCATTCATACCACTAGTAGGGCTTGTTTTTCACTCTCCAACTTTTTCTTTTTTAATGTAATTTATATTTAGTGCAGGAAAACAGTTAGTAAAACTTGCCTGAAACAAGATTTAGTTCCATGTTTCAGATTACAAGTGAGATGTCAGAAGTAATTCACTCAGGAAGTGGCAGGATCCCTGCAGGATGGTTCAGTCCTCTGTTAGAATAAAAAATAAATAAATAAACCCCAAAATAAATAAGCTTTTTGTTGTTTTTGTTTCTTTTTTTTTAACAATAGGCTACATGAGAAGGTTTCCAGAAAGTTTCCACCATAGAAAAAAGAGCATTCTTCCCTGGTTAGCAAATTGCAATACATCACTCTGTGATTCTGTTAACAGTAATTTTGAATAATTCGTTGAGATCCTTAGACATTGAAGACAACCTCTTCTCTACAGAAAAATAAAGATAGCTGAAATAAAGTTCATAGCAAAGTGCAACTCTATTAGTCACATATGGGAAGGTGGTCTGCACTTGAGTCATCTATAGCACTCAATTCCAGTAAACTTTTCTTACTAGGGAACAGCTGAAATGCCATAAACTATTCCAATTGTAATGGCAAACTTGTCAGAGCAAGGAATACCATGGGCCTTTAAATATTTTTAACTGTCATGGTAGCATGAGCTGAGAGTGGAACTAACAACAAGGAAAAATTATCTCCTGTTCAGCTCTACTTCTGCCGTGAGCTGGGGACATATGGGCAGTACAGTTTCCAGGCAATAAAGAAACAGAGATTTGAGATTACTGTGTTCAGTCCCAAGAGACAGAGAGGAACATTAATCAATATTTGCTAACTCTCCTCTCCTTCTTTCCTTTCAGATTGTCGGTTCTTCCAGTCCAGCTCCATGCTGTTTTGTATTTTATCCCTTCCTCTTCGTACTTGACCCAGGCAAACTTTCCTTCTGTAACCTACGTAGGAGGATTGGCAGTGAGAGAAGTGTTTGAAAGACAGTCTTTTTGTTTGCAGTTTTAGTGCCAGGGAAGCAACTGAAAGGAAAATTTTTGCAAGGATGATTGTGTGCTTGTTGCTGTGTGAGAGCAGTTCAGTGAATTTGGGAGCTGGTGGAGAACAGTCAGTATAGGCAATAACCAGAGGTCACAGATACCAAACCTTTACAAATCTTTGCTGAAATCAACTGTTGACCACATGCTTCCTGATGAGGTAATGCCTTAACACATGGGTGCATTCCAAGCGATATTAAATATATTTTATCTCTTCCTCTTTCATAGAATCACAGAATATCCCAGGTTGGATGGGCTTGAAAGGTCATGTGGTCCAGTCTTGCATGGGAAAGAGAACTAAGATGAGGTTATATAGCACCCTGTCCAATTGTGTATTGAAAATCTCCAACAATGAGGGCTCTACCACATCCCTGGGAAGATTGTTCCAGTGATCAGTTGTTCTGACTGGAAAAAAAATTTTCTTATATGGACATGGAACTTTTCCCTGAGCAACTTGTAACAGTTGCTCCTGGTCTTCTCCATGTGTCTCCTCTTCATAGTTGCTCTTTAACTACTGTAGTACTGTGTTGAAGTCCCCTCTAAGCCTTTTCATCTCGTGGCAAAAAAGACCTAATTCCTTCAGTCTTTCCTTGCAGGGCAGGTTCTTCAGCCCTTTGACAAACTCTGTGGCCCTCCTTTGGACTCTATACGGTCTGTCCACATCTTTTTCAAATTGTAGGGACCAGAGCTGCACTCTGCATTCCAGGTGTGGCCTGACAGGTTCTGAGTCAAGTGGGATGATTCCATCTCTGTTCCTGCCAGCAATGCCCCTGCAGATGCAGCCCTGGTTCTGATTTGCCCTGTTGCTACAGCAGGGCACTGCTGACTCTTGTTCGGCCTGTCCCTGGTCCCTATCAGCAAGGCTGGTCTTGCGCCACACAAATCCTGGCCTGTACTGGACTCTTTCATTTTTTCATTCCAGCTTCAGGACATCACACTTGTCTTTGTTAAATTTGGCACAGTTCTTGCTAGCCCACTCTTCCAGCCTGTCCAGGCCACTCTGTAAGATGGTTTTCCCTTCTGGCATGTCCACTTTACCACACAGTTTAGCGTCATCAGCCAACTAGGTAAAGGTGCTTTCAGTCTCATTATCCAGACCATTTTGAAAGGTGTTGAACAGTGTGGGGCCCAGTATTGATCCCTGGGGAATCTCACTTGTGAAAGGCTGGTAAAAAACAATCGCTACCTTATGAGTGCAGCCTGTGAGCAAATTTCCTACCCATCTCAAAGACTACCCACCAATTTGTATCACGACAGATTGTCCAGGAGGAGACATCAGGAAAGTGTTGAATGCTTTACTGAAATTAAGTCTTTGTTGTACCTCTGCGTTGGTCAGCATTGAAACTTTATGGCATCCCAGAAACAATGCAACTCTTAACATTCTTTATTTTCATCTTTCTGTTCTGCATGGAAAAAACCTGCAGCTCTAAAGACTGGTGCTTTCTCATGTACCTTAAGCTTAAAGGTGAAGCATCAAGTCTACTTTGGTGTCTTTTATTTATTAGTACAACTTTATGTAAGTAGTGAATACATCTCAAACTTAAAGTGAAAAAATTATCTTAGACCTGAAGGCAAGTGTTTTTAACTCTATTTTTTAGAGCTACTGGGAGAAATCTTTTTGAAAATAAGCTTCTTTGTTCTGTGATATATTCTGACTGCACAAATCTGTCTTGCTTTTCACTCTGATTTTTACCCTGAAGTTGATGGTTTTTGCCTTAGATGTACAATCAATGCCCAACCTTTCTAACCATAGAATAAATAAGGTTGGAAGGGATATCTACTGGGCATCTAGTCCAAACCCTGCTTGAAGTAGACAAGTTACACCAGACTGGTTAAAGATTTACTGAGTTTTTAATATTTCCATACTTGGAGATTCTCTGCTCTGCTTCAAATATTTTACCGTACTCACAATAAGAAAGGTTTTCCTTGCATGTAATTCATGGTCAAATATATGTAAGCTGCAGCAGCTGAACAGAGAATCCTGATTTTCACTTATATTTTAGCTTCTTCCTTTGCTACACAGTTTGCTTGGAAAAAACGTCAAAGGAAAAGATCTTATAGCTCACTAACATCCACTCCATTGAAGCAGCCATTTCAATTCATGTGTGGGCTTTTCCCAATCCAACAAAATGAGATGCTGCAACTGCCTTCAGCAGTATTTCTGTCTTGTGAAATAGCTACCAGCTACTTTTTGTCATGATGGAAAGAACTGACTTTTTTAATATTCAAGAATCCATGTATTCACACAGATTCTAGCATCACAGTGTGGTCTGTTGGAATTAGTCCAGGATAGCCTCTTCCGATCCTCCAGCTACTCTTACACCTGTAGCAGTAAAAGAGTAATCTGAATACATATATAGTTTTGCAGAGCAAAAAGAACAAGTTTTTATTTCTTATTTTCATGGTTTATGTAAGGATCATTATCATCATGCAGTCAGTCAACACAGAGCTGAGGTATTTAAGTTTCTTACTCTCTAGTAATCTTAGTACCTCAAACCCCAAGCAATGTTCCAATTTTCTCAGTATTTTTCTCTCACTGGAAGTAAAATTTAACCAGAGGTCACCACTGTAAACAAATTTCAAAAGAAGAGTGAGGTCTCTTCTTTTTTTTCCTCATATTGGGAAGCCCTGGTGACACTCAAGACACAATCTCATAAGCCAGGAAAGCTATTATTTTCCAGAAGTTTGAGAGAGGAAGTTTTGTTTTGCTTCAATTTGTGCCATGCGCTATCATGTCGTGTCACAGCTGAGGCATTACCTTGGCTCTACGTCTTCCTTTTCCCCTTCCTTCAAATCAGCATATGATCTCTCTTAACCCTTTCTTAAGCCTCTCTTTATCAGATTAAACAGGACTCTCTGGAACATGAAGTCAAAAATGTTTCCATCCCTTTTTTCTATCCTGTATGCACATGTAGATTTGGCATCTACTCCTTTGACAAAAGGAAATATATTCCATTTTTGAAAAGATATGTCTGGTATATCATTTTATGTCTTAACAATAAGATCTACTAGAGGAAGATGAACTTAAAAAATAGATAACTCTCTAAAACCTCCCAGTAAAATACTCTGCATTTTTTACTGTATTTGTTTTTCAGCTAGAATGCTTGTCTGAATCAACTTCAGCATCTAAAAATGGACAGTATTTAAATTAAACTTGAATGCAGCCCAATACTTTCAAGCCTATATTTTCAACATTTTAATGTTGAAATTTGAAATTGAAGAATTAGCTCATTATCATCTTTTTTTATTTGTAGACTCTTCTGTGGATCCAATCACCGTATGAACTCTGACCACCTCTCGGAAGTCATAAATACACTTGAGGTTATGAAATAATTACAGAGTTTATCAACTATTAAAACAGTTTTGTAGCTGAGTTAAGACCTAAAGCTGTGTTTTTGTCACTTCCTTCTGTAACATATTTCTGATAAAAGATCAGAGTGCTTTTCCAACATGACCACAAAAGAATCATTGCAAATTATGTATGTCATAAAAGGACTCTGGTTTTCAGTAGTGCTGAATGTCTGCAGCTTCCATTACCTTCAGCTGATAGTGAGGACGATGTCTGCCTGAACATTGGGTTTTAAGACTAGAATTCCTCTGGACCCATGTAGATAACTGTAAGTTGGATAATCAGTGAACATCCATCTCATACAAAACCTGTGAGTCTCACCCTACTGTAACTCTGTGTCCTATGTGTCTGTAAAGGGGGTCTGGGATGACCAGGTTAGTTTCTGACATCTTCACTGGAGTGGTCTAAAGTTAGATGAGATTAATTTCATTTTTTGTCCAAATTTAAGACTGAACAAGGAAAACCTATAGCACATTTTCAGAGTTGCAGCTTGCAGAGAGATGGTGGAAGAGTTAGAATATGACTCTCTTGATTTTTTGTCCAATGAGAGGTAACATATTGTCCACACCTCCACCTCATTTACAATACGAAATCTTCAATTTGAATACATCTCCGGTCCATGATTGCTAACTTTTGTTACCCTTTCATAAGCATATCATATCTGTATTGTCCTGTGTGTCAAACAGAAGGTCTTTTCAAGGTCAAACTGATGAGATGCACAGTCGTTAGTTATAAGAAACCAAAAATAAAGATGGGCTGAATATAGCAAATAGGATTTATTTCGGTATCAGCTATCACCTCAAAATAGCAGAAGCCATGGTTGCTGAGAGAAAGAGATACAAATATAGTTTAGAAACCTTATATAGTTTTATAAATAACTAGATAAGTTTACATATAGGCAGATATTAAATAGGTTTGTCACTGTAAGAGCCCATCTCTGCTTCTCTCCATATAGAGAGGAACATTTGTGAGAGGGCACACTAGTAGGGGGCAGTCACAAAATTTCAGTGTCCTGCATCTGAAGCACTTTTATTGCTCATTAGAGTCCTGGGTATTAGTGATTTAAGTGGTCTTTCCAAATGCGGCACACTAGCTCTCCAAATTTCCACTGTCACCATGTGGTTATGAGCATTTCATGTACAGTACTTGTAGTCTGTGTGTGCATTGTCTGTATTTAGCAGGGCTGCACAGCCTGGTGGGTATTCCCATTTTGTAAACACATATGAAACTTTGTGGTCTCCAAAACTAACATTTATTTTATCTCTCTAGGTCAATGTTTTAAATGCAGATTTCAGCTACAGAAGCTACACCAGGGACAACAGCTTGGGTATAACAACAAGCTTATAATTGCACGGTTGACATCAATACCTGTGTTTATATAAGGGAGTACAGTACACCAAAGGCAGCAAATTAAAATATTAGTTAGGAAAATGTTTAAGCAAAATATCTCCTTGTGTGTTATGTGCCATCTGTTGTGGTTTTAGTTAGTGGGGAGGGGGCCATAAA
>VYZT01038467.1:4335-20080 GCA_013400735.1 Pomatostomus ruficeps | reverse complement strand
TCTAACAACAATGTTAGAAAGTGTATGTTTTATTTACGGCCGGGCGCTGCACTGGAATAGCTTCCCAACATGCAGGCACCATCAGAAAACGTTACAGGTCTATATATCCACAAAGATTCAATACAAATACATATTCATAACATTGCCGCCTCCGACTTCTCACTTTGTATGGTAATTAGCTGAAAACTAATTAAGCCTGCACAGACAGCTCCTTTTAATGGGTCGGTGGTCCTGCAATTTGAGGAGGGGAGTTTGAAGATGAAATAATCCTCTTCTGCCTTGCTTTGACCTGTCTACCTTTATGGGTCATGGTAATTGATAGAGTCTCTGGAAATTCTCCAGATCCTCCCTAAATGAAGATTTTAAATGAAAAATTAGTCATTGTCAAAATTTTCTTAGATCTACTAAGCATGGATGCAGCTGTACAAACAAAATAATAAGATAATCAATCACTACTAATTCCAAATCGGGCTCTCGAGCTAACCATTAACTTAGTTAATTAAATCCAGCTGCACTTCTTGCTTTGCTTAACCTTTTTACTAAAATCCTAGTGCTTTACTATCTAAACTCTACTTTTCATCCAGTTTTTAAACTTCATGTTTCAGGACAATGGGCACAAACTGAAACACAGGAAGACCTATCTGCATATGGGGAAAACTTCTTTTTAGAGGATGACAGAGCACTGGAAAAGGCTGCCCAGAGAGGCTGTAGAGTTTCCTTCCCTTGAGATACTCAAAACCTGCTTGAGTATGTTCTGGTGCAACCTGCTCTAGATAAGCCTGCTTTAGTAGGGGTGTAGGGTTAGATGTTCTCCAGAGGTCCCTTCCAACCTGAGTCATTTTGTGAGTCTATGATTCTGTATTAAGAAAGAAAAGAAGTTGACACTTCTTCAGAGAAAAATATTTCTCTTTGAAATTCTTTGATCAGAGTGAAAATGCAAAATTTCTATTGAAATATGTGCATTTAAATTTGTTCTGGAAATATTAAAACAACATTGTCAATATGTAGTGTTTCAGCTTTAGCTGAGTAATTTAAAATAATATATTCATATTTAATTTTATATCTCAATATCCCCACACAGCACTTGGTTACTCAGGGATGATACCTAGTGCACCACCAGTGTGTCTGCAGAGCTTCTGAAAATGGGAGGTAAAATTTTCTACATTTCATTGTCATGTAAGAATGGTCACACATATTTTAAAGGAGCACATGTAGAAATATGAATAATGTGGTAGTTGTCAAAATATGTAGTGAAAATTACATGCCCTTGCTAACTGACTTGGATCCCCTCTCTCATCCCTACATATGTTGTGGATCACTTCATCTTTCAGTCTTGCACTTATTCCAGTGACAGTTCTCTACTTCTTTGCGAAAGTAATATAAAAACTCCAGAGAGTGTAAAGCTTGGTTATGTTATTGCTTTCTTCTGAACTTGGAGAATCTATCCACAGAATTAGGGTCATAATCTCACTCCTCCATTAATTCAATGAAGACTGTGAATGCTACAGGACTCCCTAATGGGCCAGATCTTCAATCTGTATCATTGTAAATATAGCAATAGATATCATAGCCCATTTTTAGGCTAATAGGAAGACACAGCTCACAGAGCCAGTTAAAAACCTCCAACAGTTTACTCATACCCATTGGTGTAAGGACATTTTATTTCCTCACTTTTGTAGAATAAACTTTTTAGGTATGGATAAATAATTTCTTTATCCAAAGGATTTGTAAGATACAACAAATACAACTTAAAAAAATTATTCTCCAGATTTTTTGGAATTTAGATTTTAGAAAACAGAGGGGAAGGAGCTTCCTAGACTTCTCAGGGCGAGACCCAAAGGGGGCCCCTGGGGACTGCTCACACTGTGAGTATAGGGAAGAGAATAATTACGCTGTTTCACCTAGAATTCTGCATGACAACCTAGGTCTGAGGGTCCAAGACAGCATCTGCAGTGCAGATGTCAGGCCAGTGCAAGAGAGAGGGTCAGAGACCAGCACACCTACAGCACCACTCAGGCAGGGACTGAAGGCCCCCTGGGCCTTTGGCAGGAAACAGAGAGGGTGGGGGTCCCAGGCGAGACCAGTCCCAGCCATTAAGCAACCAAAGGATCCTGACAGAAGTAATGTTGCACAGCTCACATGCTCTCATTTAGACACTGATGATTGGACACTTTGAAGACAGAGTACTGGGCCAGATGGACCTTTGCTGTGATGGATTATTGTTCTCAAGCTCTTTCTGTTTACCTGCTTTTTCTATGGGAAACAGCCAATGCATTTCTAAACATAAGCAAAAGGGGGAAAAGAATCCATGGGGAAATGAGTAGATATTGCTCACCTCCAAATGTTTTGCAACCACAAAGTTCAAGAGTATCTCCTGCATCAGACTTAGGCTTTGATCTTTGAGCCTTGCTAGTGTGGAGTTTTACAGTCCTGGGGAAACCCAAAGAAACCAGATGAACACAGAGGAATTTTAAAAATCTCACTTCACATTTGCTTTTTGCAAATCTACTCAGATGGTCAAATCCTGAGACAATCCACAGCTCTTGCCCGCCTCAGAAGGTATATAGCTCCTTACCACAAAGTGACAGAGCCAATGTCTAGGCTGGGACATGGTTATTCATCCAATCCCACCTGCAAATTCAGGGCTGAGATGATATGTCACCAGAGATTTCCTCAGCGTGTTTTGGTAGGGAAAGAAGGAGGTAAAAACAAGAATAAAATAAGAACAGAACAGAACAAACAGAATAGAATAGAATAGAATAGAATAGAATAGAATAGAATAGAATAGAATAGAATAGAATAGAATAGAATAGAACAGAATAGAATAGAATAGAATAGGAGTTGAGTTAGAAGGAATCTACAATGATCATTGAGTCCAACTCCCTGACCACTTCATGGCTAACCAATAGTTAAAGCACATTATTATGGGCATTGTCCAAATGTAAAACTGTCAGACAAAATTTGCAAACCCTTTAATTAGATCCAATAAACACACACCAAGGTGCTTCTCGATAAGTTTCTGTTCAAAGCATTATAATGTTAACATTCTTTTAAAAAGGTAGAAAGATTTCTCACTTTTTTCATTTTGACCACTCAGTACCAGTACTGGTGTTCATGGTCCTGAAAAATACCTTAGAAGATCAATCAATCCAGTGGTTTAAAATTGCAGACTCTTAAGAATTTTCTAATATGGACCTTGATAGATCGAACTTAAACCTGCTAGTATTGAAGTTACTCTTGGCATGCTCTGTTTTCCTGTGGACAAAGGCCCAAAAATGAATACCATAATCTAATACAAGTCCTGCCCCTTTGTAATTCAAAAAGTATAATTATGATGTTTGGTGAAAACAATGTTTACATTAGTTTTAGATGTCACATGGAAACTTCACACTACCTCAAACTACCTCAAATGCTATATGACGCAAACACTGACTCAGAGATTGACTACATCATGCATGCTATGTCATATAACTTCTCTTTTAAAATAGTGTCATTAGAAATTCTGTTTCAAATCTAAGGATTCCTACTTTATAGAGTTTCTCTTCAGAAAAAAATCTGCTTTTTATTTGTGTTTGGAAGTCAGTAATTAAGATATCATGCAAGGAACACAAAATTACCACTGCCTTACCAGTAGCTGCAGTTTTTCAAGTGAATGAAAAACCTTTCTGTAAACCACATTCACACTTTTAACCTGAAACAATGCACAAAATTTCTACCATAAAATTTATGATTGAAGTATACGGCACTATAAAAGGTGTAAATGTTATGTATAAACGACAATGCATTCTGATAACATGATTTTTTTTTAACACAAAGAGTAAAGTTCAAAGGGGGAACAGCTTTCAAAACATGACATTATAGGAACTCAGTTAAACCAGTTACTTTTCCACTTTAAAAGGTATTAAATGCATTAGACTGCAACTGGAAAGGATTACCCAGAAAAACAGTCAAATGCGTTAACCTAATTCTTATGGGAGAGACATAGTGCTTAAATATTTATCTGAGTCAACAGGAAAGAGACTTGCAAAATTCTGGAAAGAGACATACACTAGATGTCAACAAATCTCACAGTCCACCTCCTTCTTCACTACAGGCTTTGAAAAATAGATTGCATAAATCTTAGAGGATAATTAAAAATTCATTTGCATCAGGTTTGAGCACAGCAAGACAACTAATTATCATGACTTCCCCATCTGCTGATCTAGCCCACAAATCTTCTGAACTTGGCATTGCCCCAGTCAGTAAGAAGGAAAACCACACTATCATGTGTAAGTTTATTTTTTGCTAAGTCAGGAGGTAGGGGTAAAGCCCACTATGCATTGACAAAAATCTCATATATGCCACTGCCTCACAAAAGGCAGAAAATATTTCTTTTGACTAAGAAGTCCCAACAGAAACTGTGGCAAGTCAACGCAGAAGCTTTTTTTGTCTTATTAAACCTGCAGTAATATAAAAGTAGCAATTCTTCCAGCTAGGTTACAATCACACTGTTTCAGCTCAGCTTTGGCAGGAAAAACATTGTCAGTTCTTACATAATGTTTCTTATCACCATTCTGACAATGATATACAGTATTTCATGACAGAGATGCTATTTATGATCTGCAAGGTGTGTTTAAAAATTCCAAAGTTCTGGTTACACTTCCATGTGTTTTGTGGGAAATGGAAGCAGGATAGCAAGGTGTCATTCCGCTAACCAGCTCAGCTCTCTAAACAGTAGTAGTTTCACTTTCATTGACCAGAAAGCCAACAGAAAGATTAGGAGACAGGTGTTAGAAATTGTTATATAAATATATGTTTGACATTATGTCTGAATTTTGTTCATCATTTCAACATATGCAAGACCTGAGCTAAGAAAAATACATGAGTAAGGGAAAAGGCCTTTCCTAATTTTTTGAAAAGAAAATGTTACATTTATAACTGTTTATAAACTAGGTCCTACCACCCACATAAACACATTTGTCCTCATTTATTTTACCATTATATACCACAAGAAGGAGGGGGAAGTATGTTTATACCAATATTATTTGGTATATTTCATTACAAAAGTCTTCACAGACTTTAAAATGAGATGTTTCTCATGGAAATAATGGATCATGATGATGAACCGATGAAATTAAAGTCATATATAACTAAGAGATATCAAGAAAAGTTGAGAAAATATTGCAAGTAACCTTGCAGTGCCATGACATTTTTGTAGTATGTGATTATTTTATTATTTCCTGGTTACACTGCCTTATAAAATAATGTAAAGTCAGAGAAAAATAATTCATATTTTGTTTCTAATGCAAAGATGAGGTGGTGGCCCAATCCACCCTCGGGTTTCGCATAAAAGAGGACATTCAGTGGATTGATTTTCCTGCCCAGGACAGTAGGTCTGAGGCCGAGCCTGAAGGTAGTCTCAAGGAACCAACCACACCCCTGAATTGTCAATCTTAAATTGTGTCTCCTCCCTCGTACCACCCTACCTTCATGTTTATTCAATAAGTTCTAGAAAGTTCTGTTCCCCTGTAATCCCCATTGGACCGTTTGAATTAGTCCCTCCTTATGAGTCCTTTTATTGGGCACCTGTCACTATTTGTCACTCCCTCATTGGTTTATTGCCTTGTTACGCCCCTTTACTTGCAGTATAAGAACCCCTGTAATGGTTCATCTGTGCTGTTTTGTAGTCCTTCATCCTTTCTCCTTATTCCTCCTGTCCCTCAGGGCAGGGAATAAAGATTTGGGTTGCTGCTACAAAGAGTCCCTCTTTCCTCCTTTGCCTCTGCCTTTCCCTACAGTTTCCACCGACTGCTGCCAGCTCCACAGAGAGCCACGAAGCAGACTGCTCCATTAGCAGCTCTCCACCGACTGACAAGCCTCAGACTGTCCCACCACTGGGACACTTGTAAGCAAGTTGCCTGCTTGGCCACCGGGCATCAAGTGGTCAGCAACACAAAGACATTAACAAACATCAAGTAACAAATATTACCAACAAGGTCATTGATTCCAAGTATTTATTTTTGTTGTAATAAAAACAGATATAAGAAGTCCTGCCAAGAAGAAAAGTTACCCATTTGTCCTTCGTAACTCATAAGCACAATTCATCAGAAGTGCTACAAATGGAGCAGGATGCAAAACAGAAACAAGAATTAGAAAACTCTTAAAAATTACTTAAATAATATACAGGTAAATAAAATACAGGGATGCTTTTTCTATACCACTGTCCAACTTTTTTGCCTTCAAGTATAAGGAAAGGCATTTCATTGCCATTGGTAGTAGATAAACAGCTTCAATGAAAAAGGAGCTATCAGAAACACCTACATAACTTGTCTGCTAATTGCAGTTAGAAATGTTATTAAAGTGCTGATTTATTTTTGAATCTCATTTCTTGACTTGAAGACATTAAACCAGGGAGACATGGAAGCCTTTTTCATTTCTGCATAAAATGGTGGGTTGCCTTACAGGTCAAGCTGGTTTGTTAAAACACAGCAATTTTTCCACATCAAAGTAAAAGGCAGACTAAAAGGCATGAGTATGAGGCAGTACAATATTTTTTCAGAGATTTTTTCCAGGGAGTGAATTTGCATGATTCCTGACTTCTCAAAAATAACCATTCTGTTGTGTTGCATCATGACAGAAAAAGTAACCAAACACATTTTCGAAGACAAAAAGTAGAAGATATCCTACTGCTGACAATAGTTTGAGTTTGTTTTTTCGTTTTAATATCATATGAAAATACTGCTGTCAGTAAACACCAGCTGATCCTGCTATGCTTGGCTTCACATATTGGTATTAACCCATTAAATAGATGTTTTAATATTGTAATGTATTTTTTTAAGGATGTGCAATAGACAAACTCAAACTCCTTGTTTGCTTTTGTCATCTTCATATTGAAAGGTCTGAAGCCACAAATCAAAGCAAGTCTTTCTAAAAAAAAAAAGGAAATCATTCTCTGCCAGCTATTTATCAACAATAATGTTAAAGTTTAGTGGGTACAACACAAAATAAATACGCTGCAATTAAGAAAGATAGAAAAAACTTGTTTCCCCAATCTATCTCTCTTTCTTCTTAGGGAGACAATCTGGATGGCTCAGTAAGTTGCCATCATTTCAAAAATGGCAACAATTCAGAGTCCAATGAGATATGATGCCCATTCCTTAAACCTCTACAGAATAGGAGACATTAAAAAAAAGATTGAAGCATATGTAAAGCACACATTTTATATAACCAAGTGCTGAGGTTAGGATAGAGATTCATAAAAATATCTAAAATGGTCTGCATTCACAAGTGAGTATCCTTAAGGTAAACAGCCCTTACAGTAAGATACTGGAACATGGATCCTTTCTCCCCTTGTGAAGTAGAGGAGTTAAGAAAAAAAAATGCTCAAGCAGCTCAGAACTTTGGCATGTATAATAAGGAGTAGGGGCAATATTTTATTATAAAACCAGAGACTGAATTTGTAATTACTAGCAGATTTAAAGGAGAAGAACATAAGACCCCCATTTTACCTTATGTTGGAATGAGCTAGATAGAGAAAAGGAGCCCTGAGCATTTTTTACCCATGGTTGTAATTTACAGCTCAAACATCTGAAGCTCCTGCAAAGGCAAAAGTTAAGGTTAGTCAGCATGTTATCCATACATGGAATGAAGCTGACATACTCTGAAACTCCTCTGCTTGTTCTTGTTCTTGTGTTCTGTAACCTCATGTGAAAGATGGCCCTATTGCAGCAGCATCATTTGTATGTTTTGTACTTAGGCCATTTCAGCGAGTATCTGCAACAAAAAGTCTTTTTTATTGCTACTCCAGAGAGGAGAAATATCCCTTTGAGAAAAACAAGCTTTACATCCATTTGTTCTTCTCTACTGCTCTTACATTTCTCAAATCACTCTAAGCCCACTTTGAACTAAGGACTTTAAATTTCTTCTAACTTCTGAAATTCTATACCTGGAAAAGTAAGACAGCAAACTGATGTATAAACAAACATGCACAATCTGCAAAAGGTTTCCTTTGAAACCAAGAGATTTAGAATAGTCAGCAGTAAGTGGCCCAAATGCAGGACTCAGAAGAAAAACCTAGACTGAAGGCAAAAGACTAATCTATATGGCAGCATAAAATATCCCCCTAAAATTTCAGAAAAATTATTTTCTTTCTAAACAAATTTTTTGTTGCCTAGTATCACAACTTTTATTTTGATGTTGTAATTTTTAAAAATTGAAGTTGAAGGACAGAAACATTTATGTGAAACAGGATATCAAATACTTCTAGCTGAAAATAAGCAGTAGTGAGAGACACATTTCTTGTAACCCAAGGATGTAATAAGAGATGTCCTTTGATGAAATGTTTTTTCCTTTATTCTCAGAATGGCTTTCATAATTATGCTGAATTTCAAAACTGGGGTGGTTTTTGCTAAAAGAATGATTTTTGCTTCAGTAACACATTAGCATGTCATCTGCCACTTAATGCTGATCATTTACAGCTTATTTCCTTTTTACCTTCATGGGAGAATAGCATAACCATCACACTTTCCTCTGTCTTTCACCTTCTCTGAGAAACTTGGTGCCTTATTAAGGCACTTACTAGTGTAATTTTTAGGATATCTGTAAGTTTTACATAGTGTTAAGAAGTGTCTTTAAGCTGATACCAGAAAAAATTTGACACCTCTACCTTGCCAACTTCCCGCTGACTTCAGTTTCCTGAAACAAGAGAGATTCTGTTGGCCTTACTTACACTTTTCTCAGAGAGATGAACTGCTATGAGGTTGGCACTTGATGAAAAAAGTTCTTAATACAGGATGAGTATGTACTGTTTAAAATGCTCTGTTTGTCTGTTAATAGAGCTCACTAGCATTAGCATACAGTGTTTCAGTACTAGCTTCCACTTGCACCTGAATTTTTTAAAAAATGAAATCTGTTGCATTTGGCCGCTTTGAGTAATAGAAGTTCTAGCCCTGTGGTGGGCTGCAAACCCTCTAAACATAACTTCTTGGTATTTTGCAGAAGCAGACATTCATGCACACAATCAGTAGTCACTTCTTGAGGGTATAGCAGAGAAACTCAGCCAGCAGCTCCAGACAGCAATTGAATGGACAAAAATAGAATGATCCAACAGCAGAGGCTAAGCTCGTGCCTGGCCAACAGGCATACAGAAGACTTTATATACATAAAATACGTGCAAATCTATAGCAAGTTGCATTGGCTAAGCTCCAGACTTAGTAGGGAAGAAATCCAGGTTCATATTCTACACACTGAAAACATAAAAGAACATTTTAACTGTAATGTGCCTGAACATTGAACATTTTCAGTCTCTTTTCTAAGAAAATTTTTGATGTCTGAAAGTTTCAGAAGTGTGACTTAAAAAAAACCCCCAATATTAAAAAGAAAATTAAGCAGAAGCACAAGAGTTTTCTATACACATTTATGTTGTTTACAGGGAAAATCTAAGTAAAATTATCAGGAACTATTGTTCTTTAGACATCTTCACTTACTTTCATGGAAGGTATAAAAATCTGTAATTTTTCACTGATTTTTTGCCAGAGGTTTTTGTTTTTAGGCTCAAAACTCAGACACTTAACTTCAGTGCTACGTCTGTGTACCTTGAATTACTTGGCATCCTTAAGATTATTCTCTATGTGAATCACAGCTAGTGTGCACAAACAAGTAGTATTTTTAAAAAATACAGTATTCATTGAAATTTCTAGTCTCACAGCTAGAATATAGGACTTAGAAAGCTCATCAATTAAAAGTTACTGGATGAGAGAGAGTCCACACTGCACAAGACACCTAGACAGTGCAGGAATTCTGGTTCAGAAAAGTTCAATATGCCCAAGAGTCTTATTGACCTGTTCCACATTTCTTGAGTTCAGTTCTTGAAGTTGTAACACTTAAAGGAAAATTACATTTGCATTTCAGTAAGAGGGTTCTATCTTTAAACTAACCTGACGTCAACATTAATAAAGTTGTTTTGGGGTAAAAAGCTGTATTTACCACTAAGTAGATATTAACCACTGATTTCAAATCAGGTACTTGTCTAATTGTTGAAACAGGTTGGAAGTCAAGCATGGACATGCATTTTTTCCTGAACATTTCTCCTAGTTCTGCATTGTTTGGTTTTACTGTTCCACAGTTCTGATTAACTGTTGTTTTAAAACCTGAATACTAGTGGTAATTTAAATGAACCCTTGGTTTTATGTCAATAGAGTGTTTTCATAACACTCAATTTGTAATGAATTTTTGCAGCCTTTGATAGACAGTCTAGGACACTCGTGGAGTATTTCATTTGTACATATAAATGCATGCAAATCCCCCTTTCATTCTTTTAATAACAACTTACCCTCTAGCACTCAAGGAGAAACTCAGGAGGACTAGAAATTCTAGTCCTATCAAAACCTCCAATGAGACTATCCAAATCTCCAAAGTGGTCTTAAATAATGTAAGATAAATCTTCCCAGCTATTTTCAAGGCTTAATAGTTGTCTCTATATCATTTTATGTGGTGTTAGCTCACTATCAGTCAGTGCAGAGTGATGTAGAACAAACCTTATTATATCAGCAACGTTCTAACTAATGTCAAGAAATGGAATAAATAACAGGCCTTTGCATTTAAATTAAAATTTACAATATTGAGAAAAGAAATCAGAGGGGTGATGGTTTAGTATGGGGTGGTTCTGTAAGAAATTTAGACTTTCTTTAAATTACAGCCTCTGACCTGGAAAATCATCAAACCCACAGCCCATTAAAAGCTGAGAGAATACACACCTCTCATTGCCTTTTTCCTGTTCTTTAACTCAAAATCAGTTGTTAGCCATTGTTGAAGGGAGAACTCTGAGCTAGAGGACCCTCATCCTACCATGACTTTCTTTAACCTGGTATCTTACTTGAGAAGAAATGTTGCAACGTATGATTTGAAGTTATAAGTTTTAAATTTATTTTCATTTGGGGGAATTGAGGGTAGAGGTCTCTGTGTTTTCTGTTCATTGTTTTAGTCAGCTTGCCTTTACTATCATCTTACAGTAGAATTTAAGGATGGAATTTTCTACAATACTAAGAAGTGTTTTAGAGACAGAGCTTACTGAATTTGTAGGGAAAGTCACTAGGTGTATCTGAGTCATAATCATGTAAACCCACAGTGCTGGCAAAAGTAGGTATGAATGCTGTGCCAATATCAGATTCTGCTGTATTGACCAATGACACATAGAGTGATAATGCTGATTTTGGTAAAGAAATGTTTACCTTGAGTGATTGCACAGAAAATCTGCATTGTATTGAAAAAAACTGGCTTACCAAATGAGGATAGACCTACAGATGTTAATGACCTTCCTGAGATATTCTGATCTTCTGATCTTAGGAAGAGCCTTAAAAGCTTCAGCATGGGATGAGGTTGTGCTTTGTTTTAGAATTTTTAGTAAAAAAAAATTTGAAACTATCTTGATTCTTGGGCAAAGATGGGTATCTGCTGGGGGTTTTGTGGGTTGGGTTTTTTTTTAGTCCCTTGTAATATATAGGATCAGAGAGTTACCTCTTAGCCATATACAGTAGTTCCCACTGTGCAGGATTACTTACAGTAGTTGATGAGACTTTTTTGCAAGAGAAAACAGTTCAGTGATTCTTCTCATAGTTCTATCAATTCTTATCCTAAAAATTAGATGTGTTGTAAGCTGTCTAGTCTGACATTTTTCTATTGTTTTTTGATGTTGCCATAGGGGACCAGGATCATTATGAACAATTTGTTGGATTGAACCGATCAAAACAATCTTCTAACTTTACGTATTAATACATGAAAATATAGTGCATAGTTCCTTTGGGTAGAAGCATGACATTTGAGGAAGAAAAATAGTACGCAGTGGGCCAGCTGTAGTTTAGATACTCATCCCATTGAAACTCTGAGCTTAGAATAAACCACATGCAAAAACCTGCAAAAAGAACATGCTTGCTACTATTCACTTAATGGTGAAACTGTATATGACATCATGTCACCACCACCAGAATGACCTCAATTTATTATGAAGAAGATCACATTTTTCAACACAATATTTTTATGTCTGTTTCAGTTCTAATGCTTGAAGGGAAAAAGTATTCCATACATGCTAATAATGATGGGCACCATAAAAACATACTAAAAGACCTGATGAAAACCGATTTAAAAAAAGATCTTAACACCCAACCTACAAAACTTTCTCTCAAATTGACACCTCTATTTTGGATGCAGCCACAACATTATTGCTGCTTTAAGTAGTGAAGCCACTGTCATGGTTTGACCCTGGCCAAACACCAGGCACCCACGGCAGCCACTCGCTCGTTCCCCCCCCTGCCACAGCTGGGCAGATGAGGGAAGGAGAGGGGAAAAAAACCAAGGGAATTAACTCAGAGGTCTATGAGTTGAGATAAGGAACCGGGAGAAAATGCTCCAAGGACAAACCAGGCTCAACTTAAGTTGCAAAGTGAAATTTATTACTAACAGAGTTAGAAAGAGGATATGAGAAGTAAAAGAAACCCTTAAGACACCATTCTTTCCCACCGCTGACCCTCTCCCTCCCTCCCACCAACAGGGCAGGGGGTAGGGTGTGGGAGTTCAGGTCAGTCCATCCCCAGAATCTTCCTCCCCTGCTTAGGGAGAGGAGTTTTTTTCCCTCTGCTTTGCCGTGGGGTCCCTCCCATGAGAGACAGTTCTCTGTGAACTTCTATGGTGTGGGTTTACTGGTCCACGGGGTGCAGTCCTTCAAGGACAAACTGCTCCAGCATGGAAGCAGGGGGCCCTTCTCTCTCCAGCCGGGTCCCCCACCTGGACTGCAGCTTCCTCCGACATCCACCTGCTCTAGCATGATCACCTCCTCCATAAACTGCGGGTTTCTCTCTCTCGCTCTGGGCTGCGGGTTCTTCTGACATCTCTATATATAAACATATACATAAATGTATACAACTCTTACTCTCAGTACCTGTATGTCCAGCTACTGTAGAGACATATACTGATTTGGCTCCCAGTCACCAGCAAGATATATATTATTGACACAGATATCAATTTTGCAATATGCTACTTATTGCAGAAAGCACTTAGCTAAATATACAAGAAATAGATGTTAATAATTAACCATCAGATTATTCAAGTATTCTTATTATTAAATTAATAAACCTATATAAATCAATATAATGAAATTTTTAAAAAGTAACTTACTAGTAAGTTGCATCATATTCAGTTAAGACATTCAGACTGAAGGAACAATGAGCATTGGGAATTCTTCACTTTATCTTTGTTGACTGAAGAGATTTAGCATCCATTTTGGAATACAAATTTGCTGACTGCTCACATGCACAAGGGTCCAACTGAGGTCTTCCTCAAACCAAGTGTTAGTTTATCCCACCAGAAAACAATCAAGTATTGAAAAATTGTAGTGCAATCACTAGGCTTATATATTTTTCTTGTAGCCACGAATGTTAATGATAAAATTTTGTCTATATGTACTAAAAGAGGCTCAGGAAATACAGCGTTTGTTTCCCTTTCAATAATAGGCTCACAGAAGAATATCTTAAAATCTGTGCACTAATAGTCTCTTGTCCTGGGGAGAGGTGGTGGTGGAATTATCTACGGTGCTAGTAAACACAATAAAGTATCACATTAAAAACTAGTTTCCTATGTAAATAATTACAAAAATACTATAATTTGATTAACAGTATAATTAATGAAATTTAGAATCTCACTCTGAAAGTGCTGTGTTTCTTCTACAGAAACCTGAACTCCTGTTTGCAACAGGTTAACAAGAATAAAATGGCCTTTTCCAGTTGCTGTTAGTCAGCAGAAAAAGTCTCAGAAATGGACTTAATCCAATTCAGAGAAACCATTGGCCATATAACAAAGGGAATTTGACAAGTTAAAAGCTTTGTTGATATGGTAAAGCAGTGTTATAAGCTTGCTTTCCTTTTTAAAATCAGTTTTTTAATAGGGGAATAACTTCCAGGCACACATTTCTACCCATTTGATCTATGTTACTCATGCTAAACACTGTACAAAATATAAACCCTGTTATCTCTTAAGGATAAAGGATACTAAGGAAAAGTGGAAAAATAAAGGCAGCATGTCTGAATTTAGCTTCATGATGTTAATATACTCACATCAGCACTCTGTTAAAAAAAGCCAAACCCACCACCAAGTTCAATAAACCACACATAACAGATCTAACTATGGCGATTTCCCATATAGGGTCTGAGTGAGTGCCTTCACCATGATAATATTTGAAAATTGAATGAAAAGAAATATTCAGAGTGATTAGTCAAGGCAAAGTTGTGTGTCTTAGAAAAACCCACTGTGCAAGTGTGTTTCACAGCTAGAAGAAGGCTGGAATCTGAGATGTGATTCTGGAATTCATGTAGTCAAAAAAAACTTCCACGGAAGCCCTAAATGTGTGTTAGAAAATTTGGAGGAAGAAATATAATAAACAAAAATAACTATTGACTGTGGTTTGTATGTGAAAAATACATGGGAAAGAAATTTTGAAAAATATGTGATTTGGTGAAAGACAAGAGGTTAATGATCAGTATAAATCCATCTATGGAGCTAAGTGACACAAAGTAGAATACAAGCAGCATATGAAAGACATGAGAAGTGCAGCCCACTGTGTGAACAGTGTACCAATAGATATTCCCAGAGGCGGTCACACAGACATGATTATGTACTTGTAGCTGTAATCTTTCTCTGCCTCATCTATGTAGTTTATTATTTATTTTTCTAAGCTTTTGTAATCTTGATCTCCTTTCCATTTTTTCCCACTTATGCTTGGTATTTTTGCCAACAGTAATTCCAGGTTTATAAAAACAAAAGTAGAAAAGTGATAATGCATACGCAAAAAACTTCTAATACTAATTATTTTAAATATGAACTGAATCTTTATTCTGATTCTGAAAATACACAAACTGTCAATGGATTAAAATTGATAAAACCTCCTGTCCCCCAAGAACTTTAGCCTATGATTCATTTCCTGATGTAGTAATCAGTTTTCATTCAATTACTGTATGGTTCCTACAAAAACAACGTAGTAAATATGGCATTAGGGTGTCTCATTAATTACCTAGTGAAGACATAGCAATTTAAGTTGTTTAGCTTACAGACAAAATAGCGTTTTCTCCAAAAGATGATGTGCATATTCAAGCATTGAGTTTAATGGCAAATTACAAAGTGTGGTGTTGGGTTTGCTTGGGTTTTAGCTTGTAGACTATCAATCATCAAGAACACAAATACTGTTGCAAAATTTGTAGACCGCAGACTCCTACTTCATACAATAGGGCTACATGAGACATGATGACAAAGCAAAGGAAAATTTGAGGTGTTTTCCTATGATACCATAGAATCAAAGAATAGTTTGGGTTGGAAAGGAACTTTAGAGTCCATGGCCCTGAAGTGGTAGGGACACCTACCACTATACCAGGTTGCCCTGTCCAGTCTGACCTCGAATGTCCAGGGATGGAATATCTACCACCTCTCTGAGGCACCAGTTCAAGTGTTTCACCACTCTCATAAAAAAATTTCTTGCTCTTATCTACTTTGAAGCTACCTTCTTGTCATTTCAAACCGTTACCTTTTGCCTATCAAAATATTACCCTTGTCCTATTTCTACTAAAAAATCTTTCCTGATCTTTTTTATAACCTGCTTTATGTATTCATGCACTAAGTTTGTTAAACAGGTTTATCAGGACAGGGAAAGTTGAGACTTCTCATTCCAAAATGCCCTAACATGAAATCTTGCCTTTTTACTTCACTGGTCCATCTCTTTTTTTTTTTT
>VYZT01038465.1:0-22115 GCA_013400735.1 Pomatostomus ruficeps | reverse complement strand
TTTAATCCTTATACTATCAACAGTTTCTCTTTAGTGAACACAGTGCATGAACTGTGCCAGTCCCACTGCCTCACAGGGTGCCTTCTCCTGCTGTAGCTTCCCTGCACTCTGCTCCTAAAGCAAGATGGAAGAAGCCCAGTTATCAGCCTTTCATCCATTTTCTCTTAGAAAAATGACTGACAATGGGAAATGAGATCCCAAGAGGAAAGCACATCAGGTGGCAAGGTGCTACTCATTCCTGAGAACTCCTTTTGTAAAGTGAATTCACTCCTAGGGAAGAGTAGATCAGACACATCTACGTGTGAGAAGATGGCTCTGCACCAGAACAGAGAAGTCAGAGGCATTTTTCAGATTTCTCATGAAGCAGAAGCTCCACACCCATTCCTTCTTCAAGCAGTCCCTCAAAACAAGAAGTTTCATAACTCCTGGGATGGCTTCTAGTGCACTCATCTCTGTAACATCTCCCCATGACTGCTTGTTTAACAGGAGAGGCTGCTCCATCCGTGGCTGTAAATCACAGCTGCTCTTCTCACTTTAGGACCTTGCAGAGTTCTCCTGAAAACATTCATGGCAATGAATCCCATCACACATCCAGTGTCCTGTTCACTGGAGAATCTCTGGGGAGAAATATTTTTTAGTGCGTTGAGTGGCATATTCCTGTTGTGAAACTCCGAGAGGTAGATGAGGTGGTGGTAACAGAGCTGCAGGAAACAAAAACCACCCCCAAATTATTTTGTTCTCTTGCATCTCAGACACAGAGAGTAATGCACTTAAAAGCCATATAACACAATGCTAAACTACATCCCACACTGGATAAAAGCACAAGGAGAAATGGGGAGCTAGACAAAAGTCTGCCCAATATATACTGAAGTGAAGCACAGATTATTAAAATGGCTTGTTTTTATGAAAAAGTTTTACAAAGACATTTGAAAAACACTGCTAAATTATATTAGCACTATTTACAGATGGATAAGCTGCAGCAGAGAAAAAAAAGTTGCTTTTCCAGCACCACCTAAGCACAGGACAACAACAGGGGTAGAAATGACCTTGGTTTTTGTGCAAGTTCTGGCAGGCCCAGACTCCCTTGCACTCTGAACCTCTGGTAACGCAAATTTGCTCCCTTGCTGAGAGTGCTACAGAGGAAGAACCTGCACTACTGACCTCAGCGTGAGCTTGGAGCAGTCTGCACAGGGGTGTATAGATGTACCCTGCAATTTCAGCACACAATTCGCCCTCTGAAAGCTCCTCGGTGACACACTGTGGGCCTGCACTAATTCAAGGGCTGCTGTGTGGCTCAGACACTGATTTGATGCTATTATTACTGCATTATTACAAAGAGAGCTGCTCAGGTTTTATAACAAATGTGACATTTCTGTAGTAAAATACATTTCATCTGGTAATTACCCCAGCCATTATATTACATCTAAAAGCAGAAATGGTGTTGAAGAAAATAATCTGCTGCATCATGAGAGAAAATGTAATTTAAAAAATCACAGGCTACAGCAGGCAGCATAAGCACAGTAACAATAAGATCATTTATCTATTACTCACGAAGGGAGGAGATTACTGACTCACCATTCCAGCCAAATTCAGTGTAGGACAGGTGTTCCATTATCATTTCCTGAGCATAACTGGTATCAGACACATTTGGGCATGGAACACACCAAGTACTGAGTATGGTTAGAGGAAAAAAAAAACCCACAAAGCCAAACAAAGGAGAGCAGTATTGAAATCAGAACAAATAAGGAGGAGAAAGTTTCAAATAATAGGTGTGATAAAATTATTTGTCAGCTCAGTGTGAAGCAGTGGGAGGAAGAACTGGTGAGAGTGAAGTTAAAACAGAAAAGAAGGTCAGAGAAGGGACAAGGAAGAGAGACTGCAGTGCTGAAGCTGCAAGACAATTAGAATTATGGAAGGTCAGAGAAGGATAATGCAAGCTGTATTTCTCAGGGTGAAGTAGAAAGAAAGAATAAAAAATAATAAGCACGGGAACATGGAGAATAGGGAGAAATGACAAAGGAGGAACTCATTCTACTTCATTATTGCCAGAAATATTCTTACCAGTGGGGTTAAATGTAGTATCATGAAACAAAAGGATAGAAGCCTCTAAGAAGACCCATGACCTGTATTGTAAACAGAAATTCGTGATACATAAAAGATTTCAAGAAATCACATCCAGTTTTAAATGTTGTTTTTCAGTTCATTTTCTCCTACCTACAAATGGATGAGCAAACTGAAGCTGCAGATCAGTGAACAGAGCTGACTCAATGAAGGATTTAACCCCTGTGAAGGAAACACACAACTCAGAACATTCGGTTGAGTGGAGCCTAACATCACATAGGCAAAGGAGTTCACAGCTTATCCCAGCTCTGCCAGGTCAATCTTACCCATAAACAGAACCATTTGTAGCAGTAACACAGGAGTAAGAAGTACTCACCATCCCAGAAAGCTAAAGAAAGAGAAAAAGAAAGTTTAATTGAAAAATGTTGCATCTAAAGAGTTTTCAAAACAACAGCTGAAATCACAGTTGGAACATACATTGAATTGATTTTCCATAGTTCTACAGATTTTAAGGCTTTCAGTGACTTAAGGTGCATTATTGTCTTCCATGCTATGTATGCTTGCTAAACTCCTTCTGGTTTTGTTGGAGAAGGGAATAAAAGGACAAGCAGGACCTGGGCCTGCTCCACACCAAACATTTTCATTGCGAGGTTTCTCTCAGAGTTTCGAGATATAAGTACACTTCTTGTAGAAACTCACACTGTTTGCACAGGCACCTCCTAAGGAATTAGGAGAGGTAGACTGGGAAAAATAATGCAACCTCACCTCGTGGTAACTGGAACCACTGGAGATACCAAGACCCTTCACATTTCTAATAAATTATGCTACAGTAACTGTAGAAAAATAAAGTAATCGAAACAAGCAAAAAAATACCTTCACATTCTCAGCCCTAACATAACTTTTCGAGCACCTGCCTACTAAGACCATAAATTCACAGAACCAGTGTGATATTGATAAATCAGGGAAGACAGCAAGTGATTACTCAGGTTTGCAATATCAAAACAGGATTGAATGCTTATGGCTGTGTTTGCAGATGTAGGTAATGAATCCACATGGCCGTGGACAAGGACAAAAAAGACATACGTGAGCACATGACTGCTCAGTGAGGTGGTGCATTGTGTGTGTTTACAACACAGACTTTGCTTGAGATATGTAGAGAAAATCAGCCTGGTCCATTCAAAGAAAAAGAAAAAATTTATAATAATGTTCTCTTCATTTCACTTAAGTGCTCAGATATTTCACTAATCATGGGGAAAACAATCAATCAAAGCCAAGGCTTCATTGCATTACACATTTTTATATATTTTATTTAATTGCTACTATTATTTGGGGATATTGAAATTCTACAGTAGAACTGAAGGTTTCACTACCTATTATCTGTATTTTAATTATATTTATATATGTTATTTTTATTCCATTTAGGTTGAGAAAACATATATTTTTTTTCTGCTTACAAGGACAGACATCTAGTACTTACAGGAATTTTTGAGCATGACTATTGCAATTCATTTCACCTTTAATCCTATTTTGAAGCTGTAAGAAATTCACAGTACATCGTCTGTGCAAAGATGGACAGGGAAAATGCCACCTTAGCAAAAGCTGCAGATTTCTTAGCAGTGGTAACAATTAATGAAAGAAAAATTAACCTAATCTCCCTTTTATACCATGTTGAACATGCAAAACTAAAAGTCAGAGAGGAAATAAATATTTCTGAAATGAGACTCTTTCATTTGTGACTAAAGACACATACTGTTGAATTCCCACAATGGTACTTCTGAAGAGTTTGTTAGAAACACATAATTGCAAAATTTACTGTGTTACTGACAGGCAAAAATTCCAGTAATCATTCTTTTTTGCATTAGTTAAAAGGAGAGGCTCGAAGTATGAGCCAGGCACACTTTTCAAATATGCACAAATCATGCATTTAGATGGTGACTTCTGAAAATTACATTTCTAGGTATACAATTAGCCACTTACCTTCAGAAGTACTTTGTGCTTACGTACAGATGGATTCGCTACCTTCTTTATTTAATAAAATATTGAAGTTCACAGCGTAACACAATCGCGCAATTTACAACATATGGGCAACACATCATTGGAAGTCAGCAGAACACGGCACAAATAACCACTCCAGACCACCACAACAGGAAGAAAATGTTTTGTTTCAAACTTATCTAACCTTAAAAATGGAAAGGAACAAACAGAGTCTGCAGTAATGGGAAAATATTTGGAGTCTAGGTCTTGCCCTGCATGCTGGAGATCCTCTGTCACTCCAACAGTCTCCCAGAGCAGCAGGTCCTGCAATAGCCCTAGGAATGTTACATGTGTGGTAATCAACCAACACACAGAAGCGACATAAAATTTTTATTTTCTATTGCAAATTAACAGATTTCTTTCCTTCTGTCCTTATTTGCTACATGCTTAAGTTCCACTGAATGAATTGTCAATGAGAAATAAGAGAGAAGAGCATCAGGTCTGACACCATTTTCGCTTTTAAGGGCTGAATAACCTGGATGGATAACATCAGAGCACCAATTTTCTTCTGGTAGTTCAGCTCATTTTTGTTAACTGAGTTATTCATCCAATATGTTCGAAGTCCATTTAAAAATGCAGTCCTTAAAATAAAATTAGCACATGCTTCAGCAGGGAGCAGCCAGCCCTTGTCAGCCCCTGTCATAGCAGAGAACATCTCAAGTTCCTATCCAGCCGTGGAGAAGCTTGTGAAGGAAAGGGAGAAAGAAACACATAAGGAGCCAGACAAAAAACAGGACAGAGAAGTTAATTGGGAATAAAAGCAATCACCACACTTCTCTTAAACCAGCTGATTTCTTCTACAGCAGCTCTTTGCCTAAAAGGCAGAAAGGAAGGTGAACTGGAACACATCTATTAGGATATTCAGAGATGGTCATTGTCTGTTTAGTGTGACTTACACAGGGACAGAGCATTAACAGCTTTTGCCAATGAGAGACGTAACATTTAAAAATCAATACAAGCGTGAAATCAGCACACATAAAGCAGGAACCTATTAAAAAATCCATTAAAATTATCAATGATGATGTACTTTTCCTTCTGCCTCTATATCTTTTCAGTCCATGTTCTCCTGCAAGTCCCTTGTCTCCAGCTTTACCCTAGTTAGCTGGAAAAAATGCAATTAAAATGTGACAAGAAGTTCTTCTGATAAAAATGCAAGCTTCCCAAGAAATTATGACAGCATTTCCCCCTGAGACACAGGATATGAAACACTAAAAAATTAGTCATAGATTTATGTAAGAAACTAAAACCAAACTTGCACAATGACCAATCAATAATTTTTTCCTGGAGAATAGGAAAATGAGGTGCAGCTGTTACTTTACTGCAGCCTCATAAGGTAACAAAGGACTTGCAGCATCTTGTTTCACACAAGTGGAAGTACTCCTCCTTTTAATCTGCCACAGCTACCCTGTGGACTGTGGTGTATTTTCTCCAAGTAATCCTGTCTGTGGCAGAAGTGGGCTGCTTCCAAAATGTGATTTATCTCCTTGTTTACTGAAGCACATGCTGATTTCCCACGAGAACAGTGAAGAGCTGTCAGTTCAATTTATTTAACAGAACTTCTAATTGCTCCCTAATTGCTGTGTAAGTAAAAATATCGGAGATAATATTAACAGGCAATTTCTGTTCACAGAACATTGAAAATGTCCAGCGATATCAACAAGAAAAAGCCTCTGGCAGATTTTCTGCATCTGTGGGGGAATATATTTCAGCCAGCAAGCTGTGGGAACATGAAGTACTTCTTATTCTTCTTTATTCCATGTACAGATGACACCTTCCTAGGAAGCTTTGGGTCGGAGATCTGCCCACAGTGCCACTGAGCCACGGTGTTCAGCAGTGACTCTGCTTTTTCTGTGGTGACAGCTCTGCCTCCACAGAGAGTGTAGATGTTAAGCAGCCTCATTATTTTAAGCCTAAAGTGTAGTACCAGTTTCATAGGTCAGTCCTATTTATGCAATTTTCATTGTGTTGAGAATTGATTGGGGTTTCATATTTCACGTTCAGCCTGAAAAAAATATTCAGTCTTTTCTCTGGCTAAATTATTCCACCAGGTTGTGAAAATCAGTCTACTTACTCTGTTTTTTAATTAGATACTAAACTACAATTATACAGAATATTTGAGAATGCAATGGAAGTTGTAGGAAGTATGAGCATGAACACCAAAAAGGTAAAGACACACCTACAAAACACCCACCTGCTCTTGAAAGGAAGTCCTTGCAAAAGCCCCTGTTCCACAGCACCTGGAACGAGAGGTGCACACAGAGAGGAGACTGAGGAGCAAAGGTAGAAAACCTCTTTAAGAAGGGTTTTCTCTAATGAAAGAACTAAATTCCTAGGAACTAAAATGATGATCATTATTAGATTAATAGCATCAATTCATACTTGATAGTTTCTGCATGACTAAATCTGTGACCTTTCTTCTTGTTTTCTGTCTTAGCTTGCTAGAATAAAACTGTCAAGTCCTCAGCTAATAGCCTGTTACAGATAACTACAGCAATGCATTAGGGATAATTGTAGAATTCATCACAGCTGGAAAAAAATACTGCTGCAGGAGTGCCTTACACTATCACTTTCTTCTGCATTATTTCTAGGAGAGTGGCACTACTAGAAATCTGATATTGTATTGGTCATAATGAAGTTTTATGTATTTTGTTAATTGCTTTTGTCTCTTAGCAATATGTCTCTCGTTTTCTGATTAAAGCATGTACTTATAAGAATTTTGAAAAATTAGTCTTATAAGAAACATTCAGACTTCAATCCTCAGCTGGTTACACATCCAGTACCTTACAATTAAACAACATAGCATGCTTTCAGTATATTAATTACTGCAAGACTCTTCTTGGTTTTTCTGTCCTTTTTGACCCTACAAATCAATGTGCACAAAAGAGTTCAGTGAACACACACAAACCATCAGTGCTGGGGCTTTTTTCCTCTTGTGAATATTAAAATTGTTTACCTGAAGTCCTTTGTATCCTTGTTTTCATAGCAAGCCATCGTAACCAGGCTGTTCACAAGTGATCTGTTTCTAAATGATAACAAATCTTTGTCTTGTTAAGGCTTTTTTGTGTGACCTAACAGACGTGTTGGGACCCATTGTATCAAAAAGATTGAATTTTTTCTTTGCATCTTCCTTCTATGTGTAACACACTTCCAGTCATTTATAGATGTCAATGAAGATTCCAGAGGATCTCTCTATTCAGTCTGATTTCAGCACTGAACACTGCAGACACAGAAAGGTCTAGAAATCAACACAGCAAAAACAATTCAAAGGCAGTACTCCTGAAACCACGCAGTGGTAATATTCTTGAAATAAAATCTTGTGTATGGACACTAAAAATCATTTAAGACTGTAGTCACTGGGAAAGGCTTGCTGAGCACTAGGCCTAGTGGTGAAAGCTGACACAAATAAATGCAAAAAGAAGTTTTGTATATCTAACAATACTTACACGAAAGCTCTAAGTACCTAAAACCTGCAGTTTTATCTGTGCAATATTTGGAACACATATAGCTCTGTGTATCCTTTGGCACTTCTCTAAGGAAAGAAAGGGTGAGGAATTTTATCTGGAAGTGAGGTCCCAGGCAGTTATTTTAGATCATTGTGCATGTGTTAAAAACGACCTCCTGATAAAAACCACTACGGCAATCTTGTCTGGTTTCCCCCTGTCCTGCACAGTCCTCTTCTACTGAATATACACCCTCTCTTCAAAACTACCCACTGGCTATTCATCAGTAGTTTGCTCTTTTTCAGAAGAGCAAAAAGGATTTTCCGTCCTATACTATCTGTTCTGACAGAAATCCAAACAAAAAGAAGCGCAAATAACTTTGTGGTACAAAGTTGTGCCTTTTGCTTGAGAGTTTATTACAGACATTTCTCACAAGGACAGTTTCATGAAACAGCCATACTATTGTCCTTAAAGCCAAACCTCGACCGATAAGGGATGACTGAGTGTTACTGATATCCAAAGTCACCCTGTTCTCCTTTCTCTCCCAGAACCCCAAGAGATCTCTCAGAGACAAAATATGGTATATTATTTCATTTTTACCACTCAGTAACTTTGAGGTCAAGAAGGCAAAAGAAGGAAAATAATGTACCTCTTCTCCTCTAATTCCATCATTCCCATCTTCCCCCTTGTTCCTGAAATAATAAAAATGCACATGAATTTTTCACACAAACAACCAACCAACCAACCAAACAGAACAAAAAAAGGAAGAAAAACTACTAAACACAGGAATTAATGCTTGCAGTTAGATTTTCCATGTGTTTCCTAGGCAAAACTACAAACAGGGCACTGCAGCAGATATCTGCACACAGCTTAAAGAAAAATAACATTGACTTAACACTCACTGACATCTCTGCAAAACTCTCAAAATCTTCAGTTATTGCAAGAGAGAACCCTAAAGAATACTCCACTCCACTCAGGTTGTCTAGAGTAATACTGTACCCTTTCCCCAACCAATCCTTGCACCCGTGAAAAGAGAAATGATGACAAAACTTAGAAAAACCTGTAACAAAAACATTGATTATTCTAAATCACAATTAAACAGTATTTTCAGAATTTCTGTTTTGCCTTTAAACCTCTTTTACCTGGATATCCTGTGTTACCCTGTCTTCCTTTTGACCCTGGTGGTTCTCTCTGACCATCCTCTCTGAGGGAGGTGAAAAGAATGGCCCCAGTCAGGAAGCTGAAGCAGCTCATTTTTAACCATGCATGTGTACCAGGATGAGCCAGCTCGATTGAAGTCCAGATGCATCCTGCTGTTTTTATTTCCCAGTTTGAAGGAAAGTGGAAAATACCTAACTATCCACCTATTAATCAACTCGTAACTATTTAAAAAAATGGGCTTTGAACAGTTATTAACCTTTAATAAATGGACATGCTTGTGATTTCAGGAAGGTTGGGTATCTTATATTGCTATACCACTATTTTCCATAAAAGGTTTTCATCTTGTTTCCTAAAATAATAGGTAATGAAAATCTTTTTACAGAACATTGAATGGTGACTTTAGTTCCATTAATTTCAGTGAGAGCAAGACTGCATTCTGAGGTTTGATTTATGTGAACTTATTTCAGCTGAGAAGAATCCATTCCTATGAGTCTACTGATGACAGAATGCTTGCTGCAGCAAAACACTTATTTTGCAGGATTATTAGTACACTGTTTACTAAAGATATCTGTATAAAAACACATATATGTGCATTCACAAACAACCAAAACAACTGTCAGTGCAAAACACTGCAATGCAATATTTCTGGACGTAACGCTGGTAGCTCTTTTAAAACCTCAGCCAAGCATTTAACTTCCTCATGAGCTCAGGCTCTGCTGATCTAAGGATTCTGGAAGAGTGTCCTGCACTCCATTACAGATACTGGGGGTAATTTAGGCACAGCTGAGATAGGGAGGCAGGACCAAACCAGGGATATGATAATTGCAACATGGTCTTCGTCTACTACAACACCTTTTTTTTTTTTTTTTTGCCAGTGCTGACAGGTCTGACTTTCAGCTTCAATTTTAATAATTGTACAGTTGGCTCTTGATGGCCCTTCAGACATGCCCTCTCCTGGGGCTGTGGCTGGAAGCACTGATTTGCCTTGGGAATTCTGTGGCAATTCAGAGACTTCTTGTCTCAGAAAGTGTAAAGATAAGAGAATCTCAGAACTTAAAGCTGTGGACTAAATTAGACAAGGCAACTAATTAAAGAAGAGGAATTATATGGTATTTCCCCCTTAGATCCCGCTGGAGAACATTGTCCTTCACATCTCTGGTACAGTAAACCCCTGACCTCCCTTGCTGTGGATCGCAGTTAATTGGTTTTTCCTGTGTTCTCAGCTATTTCTACAGACTAACAGTAAATATATGGAAAGGCCTAATACACAGTTTCCTCCTAACAAATGTTTTAATTTGAAAAAGACATCAAGCAGGCTCTGGTGTTCACAATCAAATACCACATTTCTCATATGAAACTAATACGATCTTCCATTAGACACACTTAAGAGCTAACAATAGGATTTTTATTTTTCTTATATTTAATTACTTTTTTCAAAAAGCGGGAATGGAATTTGGAAGTAAAAAGATTTTCCTTAAGATCTTAAAAACCACTGACAGACGTTCCTGGAACATGAAACTTGCGCTTACCCAGCAAGCAAGCAATCTGGACAGAACTGGGTCATACGAAGTGCTTCCCTACACTGCTTGACTCCAGGAAGGAGTGGATGTACATGGCAAAAGTGTCTATTGTCCAGCAGGTGCATTCAGGCTGGATGGGAGTTGGACTTATTCCAGCTGCCTCTGAAGTCAGTTGGATCTTTTTTTTTTGCTTCATGTGAGAGACACCGTGATGTACACCTGCTAACAGGCTGTCTGGCAGAGTGGTGGGAGAGGAGCACTGCTATGAGGCTGCCGAAAAACTTGCCCCAGAGGTTCAGAGACAGTTTGGACCCTTCCTTTTCTCTTCTTTCATCTCCTGAGAAAGGTCAGGTCCCAAGAGCAGAAGACATAGCGTGCAGAAAAGAGCACAAAGACCACTCTGTGAGGGTAAAACAGTCAGGGAACACTGACCTTGACAAAGCAAAGGTGATGCCAATGAGCAGAAGTTGTCACCTAGATGAACTGACATCTTCAGAGAAACCTCCTTTGACTAAAGACCCCAGGGTGGTGTTACTCTGTCAAATCAGTTTCTTGGCTCATGGAAATTCTTGGATTTGTCATTGATGAACAACATTGAAAACACCTTCAGGCGCTTGGACGGTTCCTTCACCTGACAGGCCTGACAGAGATCTGGACTGGATTATCCAGGCATGAAATGATCATCCTTTACAAAACTCTATCAAAGACTGCTCCCAGATTTCCACAGTAACTCAAACTTTTCTCAGAGATTTGACCTAGTTGAGGAGAAGAGGTGAGACAGGCAAGAATGGCTGATGACAACTATAACATAATCCATCTACAGAAGGGCAGTTTTATGCAGGGCTGTAAAAAGGGCACAGAGAATCTATTTGATCTAGAAATAGACCAAAAAATTTGAACATCTAGAAAGTTGGTCCCTTGGAAAGAAGATTCCATGTGGAGCAGATTTGCTGGCAGGACTGGTGAATCTGTAGTGGTCCCATGCTGGAGCAGCCTCCTCCCAAAGGACAGCACCCTGTGGGCTCCTCCCAAAGGACAGCACCCTGTGGGAGGGACCCCACCCTGGAGTAGGGAAAGAGTATGAAGAGTGGCTTTGGTGGTCACCTGGTACCCAGCCATGGTCATCCCACGGCCCGTAGGAGTGGGGAACGTGCTGGTGTTTGTAGGCCGGGGTAAAGCTGATTTTCTTTACAATAGCTGGTATGGAGTTCTGGTTTGGGTTTGTGATGAAAACAGCGTCGATAATTCAGGGATGTTTTGGTTAGTGCAGAGCAGTGCTTGACCAGAATCAAGGCCTTTTCTGTTTCTCACCCCACCACGTCATCAAGAAAGTGGAGAGGCACAAGCTGGGAGGGGACACAGCTGGGACAGCCAGCCCCCACTGATCAAAGGGATATTCTATACCACATGGCAACACGCTCAGTATCTAAAGCTGGGGAAGAACGAAAAGGGAGGTGTTCAGAGTGATGGTATTTATCTTCCCGAGTAACCATTACACACGAGGTAGCTCTGCCTTCCTGAGGAGTATTTGTCTTCCCAAGTAACCATTACACACGAGGTAGCTCTGCCTTCCTGAGGATGGCTGAACACCTGCCTGCCCATGGGAAGTGGTCAATTAATTCCTTGTTTTGCTTTCCTTGCATGTGTGGCTTTTGCTTTACCTATTAAACTGCCTTTGTCCCAAACCTTGAGTTTTCTTGGTTTTACTTCTCTGATTCTCCTCCCCAGCTGTGTGGGGCTTAGTTGCCAGTTGGGTTCAAAACACACCCGTCCTTTCTAGCTGCTGGGACCAGCATAGAATGGATTTGATTTTGCCTGAGGTAGGAATAACCCAGGCAGTTTTCCTTAGCACATTTTTAGTATTCTCTACAGGAATTTTATCCCCTTGTACATTATGTAAAGTTTTGATTGGTCAGGGCCAGCCCAGCTGGTAGATTCCCTAGTGTTCACTAACCAAGTGGCCCTTGTTGAATGCTAAATGCCAGTGTTTGAAGGTCCCACCAGCCATTGCTCTCAGTGTAGTCTTTAACAGTCCATTATATTGTTTGATCATTCCAGAGGCTGGGCCATGATAGGGAATGCGATACACCCACTGAAATGCCATGTGCTTTGGCCCAAGTGTCTATAAGATTGTTTAGGAAATGAGTTTCAATGATTCCTTTCTTTTCTGGAGCGCTGTGACCCATAAAACTTCCTTTTCAAGGCCCAGGGTAGTGTTCTGGGCAGTGGTGTGGGGCACAGGGTATGTTTCCAGCTATCTGGTGGTTGCTGCCACCATTTTAAGCACGTGGCTCTTGCTGTCACAGGTTTGGGGGAGTCAAATATAGTCAATCTGCCAGGCCTATCCATACTTACATTTCAGTCATTGTCCTCTGTACCTAAGAGGTTTTAACACCCTGGCTTGGTTAATTCAGCGCGTTTTTCACATCCATGGATAATGTCTATAGTCGAGTCCACTCCTCAGTCAGAAGCCCAGCTATGTATTGCATCTCTTTCTGGATGTACCAAGGTGTCATGGGCCCACAGAGATAGAAATAATTCACACTTGTGTTGCCAATCCAAACCCACCTGAGCCATTCAGTCTTGGCAGCTGCTGGTTGTTATGTTCTTCAGTGGCCTGTTGTCCTGAGTTTTGCAGTTTTTCAATGTTTCTCTTTGCTGTAATATTTTCTCACGCATGCTGTTGTAAACATGGCCATGGTTTTGCTAACTGTCCTTGTTGTTTTCATTCCATTCTCCTAGGCGGAGACATGTGGCGGATCTTTCCTTTGACCAGTGTGATTGAGAGGTGGTAATTTCTACCTCCAATCCACGGTGATTTCTAAGAACATATAAATAAAGTCAGAGGGTTCTGCCCTCTCTCCTTTTGCCCTCTCTCTTTGGCCTCTCATTTTGGCTCTCTCCTTTGGCTCTCCTTTTTAGCTCCTCGGCCTGGTTCGGGTACGTGTGTTTGTGTCCATACAGTACAGGAGACATCCACATCGGCCCAAATCTTGGGTACATGAGCATCTACGTGACGTACCTGCACAAGCAGATTCTCCACCCAGGCAGCAATATTTTGCCACAATGTGGCAGCCCAGATGGGCTTAGTCCTATGGTGCCAGTTATTCTGCTCCCATTGCTGCGGCCAGGCCCACGGGGCATTTGTCAGCATCCAGAAATCAGTATAAAATACTGACCATTTTTCTTATTCAACAGTTTCTAAAGCCAGCTGGATGCCTTTGACCTCTGCAAATGGAGTCAATTCACCTTCTCCTTCAGCAGTTTCTGTGACTTGTAGTCGGGGACTCCACACAGCAGCTTTCCAATGTCCTGCAGGTGTTCTGGAGCTTCACCCTGTTCCAGGGCAGTTTCCATCAGCCCACAGCAGTAGGGCTTTGTTTCCACGCCTGGGGCAGCTGATTTCAGATGTACAATCATCCCTCCAAGTGAAAGCGGAGTGTGTCCTGCACTCTGCCATCAAAGGGACTGAGAAAAAGGCATTAGCAGCATCAATTGTGGCACAGCACTTTGACTGGAGTTAGTATCGAAGTTCCAGCACGTCCTGTCCCGTGGCACTGAGCAGCGGCGTGGCTGCAGTCCAGCCACAGTGGTCTGCTGGCAGCCTCCATCCTCCTTTAAGCTTTCTCACTGGACACATGGGGCTGCTAAAGGGTGAGCAGGTCCTGCTGATCACTCCTGGGCTTTTCAGCCAAGGAATCAGTTTATGGGTGGGAATCACGGAGTCTTAGTTGATGCAATATTGCCTCTGGGCACCTCTGTGGTAGTGATTGGCACCTACTGTTCTCCAGCCTTCAGCAATCCAACAGAAGGGTCGTCAAAGAGATGAGGTAAGGCAAAGAGCAGTTTAATCTCCTCTGTCTCCAGGACAGCTGTACTGACAGCTAACCAATACCCTCCTGGGTCCTTGAAATACCCTCTCCTGAGAGAGTCTGTGCCAAGGATGTTTGGAGCCTCTGGACTGGTCACAATGGGCTGCTTTTACCACTCATTCCCTGTCAGGCTAATCTCAGACTCCAACACAGTCTGCAGCTGGGATCCTCCTGTCCCTCCAGGAATACCGATGGCTTCTGCTCCTGCACAGCGTGATGGCGTCAGGGTACCCTGTGCAGTGGTGTCTGCAAAGCCTTGTGCTCCTGTGGTGCTGATACGCCAGCCCATCAAATCCACACAGCCCAGCAAAGCCAGTCATGCCTCTCCTTCACCCGCCCGGAGGCAGGGCCCCTCTAATACTGACCATAAAATTCCCTGCTAACTTCTTCTACAAGAGGACAAGAACTTCTTTCCTTAGAGCCAGTGGTATAACCAGCCCTTCCATTCACTGTTGTGCATGTGATTCCTCTGAATCAGAGTACAGCCTATGTTTCTAAAGGGAAATTTTAAATTTTATTTAAGGAAAGTTGGCACATATTGTTTTATATCCAGCGGCGTCCATCTTCACGTATGTAATATATGCCATTAATTCACTTCATTTCTTCAGTAAGAAACATTTTCTGCATAATTTTTACAGCTTTTCTTCCAGTTTAATATTTTTTTCTTTTTTTCAAGGGAGCATATAGAAAGATGCTGCTAGATCTATTCTTGTATCTTGTAGATGATTCCAGAGAAGGAAAAAATTCCAAGTGAGTTCAGCCACCTCTGCAGAACGGCCTATGGTGACAAAGTTAAATGCACTGTGACTTCTACGGCCATAAAACGGACAGCACCAGAGTTTGGGTAAGTCATCAGAGCAGGAAAGTTCAGCTCAGTCCTACCCTTCTGCAGGGCACTGCATTTACTGTCCTCAGTCAGAAGATGTCCTCAGGATTTGTTCTTTCACTCAAGAGCAGCCATGGAAATCTCATGTTCTAAAATAAATGCACTTGTCCAACACCTGCTAAGGGAAGGGGACCAAGGCTTATTTACCAATGGGAAGGCACACCAGGAGAATATGCTTACACCTGTTTCAAGAACTAACAGCAGAAGTAAAACATTTGAGAATGATTTTATTCACATGTTGGACTATTCAGGAAAAAAAAAAAGGAAGCCAAGAATGACTCTATGGTCATTCACATTCACACAATTCCTTTAAGTGGATTAAGTTCTAGGAATTCTGTCATTTGAGATCTAAATGCTTTCTAATATTTTCTATAAGCAGGATAAATGTAAGAAAACACATCAAAACATTTTGATGTTAGTGTCTTGCATCTGATGTTATTCCATGAAAATCTCTGAGGTCCTGTTTTATTTTATGCAGTGTATTCGAAGAGTGCATGTTTTGGTCTAAATGGAAGAAAGTCAAGTTTGAATATTTTTATGCTTTTAAACAATGCACTGTTGGCTAACAGAAGTTCCTCAATACTCAACATGTTAGATCAATGGAGAAATAGCTTAAATTTTATTTTCACAAGTAAGTTACCGATAACTTTATAATCAAGTACTTCTTTCAACTGAAATATGGAAGCCGAGTAGCTATGTAAAGCTTCCTCTTTGATTGCCTGTTCCTCATCAACCTGATAGTCTAACTGAAGAATTAAAGTAATTTAAGTGTCTCTGCACTAGGAAGACTCTATACACAAGAACCCACATTCTTCTTGTGTTTCAAATCTATTTTTATTGCCTCCACAGCCCCCATACCAGAACTGACCACACATTTTCTGCTCTTTGTCGTAGTACCACTTCAAAATGTAATTCTGACATTCTCCGCTATCTTGAGCAAGGTCACATGCATCTGGAAAAGGGAAATAAGAGACAGGTTTAATGAAAGACCACCCCTCTCAGCACCATAAATTCAGGGAAAAGCAACGTTCAGTGCAAAATGTCAGACAAAAGAAGTCGCCAGTGTTCAAGGTCTTACAAAGAAAGATTCACTGAGTATTCATCTACAACCCCACAGTGCCAGTGTGGTCTGAAGACCCTCTTTTTGTGATTGCTTTACCCAGAAAGAATGTCTGAAATGAGATTTTCAGTACCATAAACAGAAGTAATGCTAAAAGGTGTTTGGTTTTCTAATATAAAACTTTTATTAAAAAGATTCTAAAATGGCTATACCTGTTCTGTAGGGACTGGGAGAATAAACCTTTTAATAATTCCCCTCTTCTTTATTCCAACTTCTTATACTGGTATCCATCAATAAAATTTCATAAATGAAGATCCATAGGTTGTTAAACTATCCATGGTAGTCTCTTAGCCAAATCCAAGAGTATTACAGATTCAAATTGCATAAATTAGCAAAGTAGGTGAGAGAAGCATACTTTGTAGCAATCTGGTATTCAGTAAGAACAGACCTAACCATCTTTCACCAGGGTAAATTCAGAGTTACTCAAAAAAAGACAGAAAGGCAGTTCTAGACTTTCCTGTCCGTACAACATTAAAGAGGAAGAGCTGAGAAATAAAGAAATGTACCGATACAACGTAAAGATTTAAAATGATATAACCTTCTCCTAACCAACTAAAAAGCAAAAATCTCAAGCAAGAGAGGAGCACAAAGTACATCTGTCAAAAGGCAAACTCTGGAACCGGGCTACATGTTTTTAGAAACGTTTGGGTCACTAATTGCAACACAGGATTGGGGAAGACAATTCACACATCCCTCATAAGTGACTTAGGTAACTTCTCACTTAAGTGCAGTGGCCATGGCTACTTCCTCAAAGCAAATAGTTTAGTTTATTTGTAAAGTATAAACAGCAACATATCTTCCTGTTACTGATCCTCTCTAATCATGAATGAGGCCACCAGACACTTCCAGAACCATTCTTGAGTAGAGGGGGAAGAAAAACAAAGGGATATCACCTGTAGAAATGAGCTACCACACCCCAAACTCTGCAGACACCTTTCTATTTATTTCCACACAAATTCTCTCTAATTGGAGTTTGAACAATAAAAACACTCAATAGTGTTAAAATAACATAGGTGACAAATAATCTCACAATCACCTTCCCATACCTATACCTAATGGCAAATCTGAAATGACAAATGCATCATTAGGAAGCAAAGTTAAAAACATGAAGAATATATATTTTGATGCCTCTGCTGATGGATCCTGTTCTTCCTACAGGAACAGACTGTAGCAGAGATATATTTAGTTCCTCCGTTGAGCTAAATTAGCAGCAGGAGTAACTCACTAATTACAGTGCAACTTAGGGATTTTAAAACGATCAACTATTTTTGTAAGGGGGATTAGAACTTTATATGATATTATTACAAAAAATTGTAAATCAAAAGTGAATTATAATAACACCTGTAGTTCAGTCTTTAACTACTGCATAGACTTGCACTGAATATAAACATAAAGTGACTAAAAGCTTTGGAAAAATGTAATTACTGGAAATTATTTATCTTGTGTAAATATTCAGCTGGGTCTTTCACAGTTTAGTCTTTTCACTGAATTCAAACCGATTTTCATATTCTAGAATCATACCGTAATCCTTACAGGCACCTCTAATTTCTGCTGCTGCCTCTAAGTTTTTCTTGTCCTTCTCCTGAGCTTTTCCACACTCTTGAGGCTTTTCCCTTTTAGCATCTTCCTCTAAGAAATACTCATTCTCCTCATAATCATCTCTCATTTCTGGCATTGTGTATACAGGTTCTTTGGTGATCTCCTTCTTCCTCTTCATGACTCTGCTTTCATTTCTTTCCATGTCTTCTAAAACATCACTGGAACCGGTTTCAGCCATTCCAGGAAAAGGTGTCCTTCCAAGGAGAGGGGGGGAAAAAAGTATTTAAACATCAATATGACCTTGAAAAATGCATCTGGTTCATTCCTTCTAAATAACATGAAAATAATCTTTGACCCCGATCCCATTTCTATTTTGACTACTTTGAATGTAACTACAAACCCAAAGGGAGAAACCTTATGTTCACAGGTACACACTCAGAAAGTTAAACAAGCGATTTCCAACCTTTCAGTCATAGAGGCTTCCTGTTGTATGTCTCCCCGATCCAAGTTCTCACACTCTTCTTGAAGTTCAGGTGAAGGATAACTGTTCATGTCTTCTGTGAGAAAGCACAGGTAACATGGGTGAGTTTTAAAGTCCTTAAAACCCCAGCAGGGTTCATAAAAAACACTAAATGGCTGTTTTAGTGAACTGGAGTTTGCATCTTTCCATAAGTAACACACCACATCCAGAGTGACTGACACTATGTCCAGAAAAATGAAAATTATTATAGAGATCAGCTAGATGAGAATGACTCCTGAACCAATCTTTTATACTTTTCTCTTGCTCTGTAATACACTACTTATCCTTCTATAGAAAATTTGACATCTCCCAGTATATGTTTCTGATGAGGATTTTAAATAAGTGGCAATTTCCTTTTAGATATTCTCTTGTTTCCATGTCAAAGCATCTAAGACCTGCCGATCTGCATGAATGTGTCTTGAAAAGTGAGTCTTCTCTCTGCCCTGTAGAGAGATTAAGGTCAAATGTGCTAAATATTTATCTTGTACCTGTCCCAAAGCCTAAATAGGCATAAACAGCTCAGTAAATCTGGGCTTACCAATGGTCTGAGGAGAAAAGTGGGCCTAAATCAGGAATGTGACAGTGTTCTCTTAGCTGAAGAATGGTCTATTTTCAGTGAAAGTGGAGTCCACAAAGCCACATATTAAATAAAAACTTAAAGGAAAAAGAGCATTTAAGACTAGAATAGAATGTTGCTGTGTCATTACCAGCACTTTCATTAATGTCCAGCATCTGAGGTAAATTAATCATGAAAGATTAGCAGCTAAGTTATGAGCAGGAACTGAATGATAACCCAGATATACTGACTACCTTTCTCTACACAGCATTCGTCTTGCTTTCCATAACTTAAGCAAACACCGCCGTGTGATACTTACGTTGCAGAAGATTTAGGAAAGCCCGGCTAAACCTCTGAGCATACACCATGTCCGGTGAGGAAACCCTGCCCAGAGCCAGCAAGTGCTGCTCCGTGGGGGAGCTTGACAGCTCCATCAGCTGATCGTCACTCACGCCGCTGCCAAGCGCGAGGGTGAACAAGGTGAATCCTTGGCACTTGGCTCCCAGTGAAATCTCTCTCAGCCTTTCTCTGTCCCACGCGCTTGTTTCACTTCCAACTATTGTAAAGATGACTCGGTGTTTTCTTTGTCTGGGGGCTTTGAAGAACACGTTCTCCACTGTCCACTGTAGAGCAGAAGCAATGGCTGATGGCCCCTCCATTCGGTGAACAGACTCCTGGATGTGTTTCTTCATCAAATCTTTGTTGCTGTATGTGACTAGATCAAACTCCAAGGCCGCAGGTGTCTGGTTTCTGTCAGGCAGGAAGCCCCTGGGAGCCTGCTGCACCAGTGCCGCTCTGATGCCTCCGTATGATTCATTTGGCTGTGAGGAAACCACAAACTGATCCAGCATGTTGCTCACAAAGTCTTTGGCTCTCTGAAAGTCTTCACTGCTGATGCTGCGAGAGCTGTCCAGGATGTAAGTGATATCCATATCCATCTGAACCGCGGGAGAAAAAGGCACCTCACAGTTGGTTCTTGGACTGCATTTATCTAGAGAGGAAGAGCCAATAGGCAGTGAACTGTATTTAGCAATACAACAAAAGCAATTATTTATTAAAAAAATCACACAGTCCTGTAGATTTGTGTTAGGGTTGTGTGGCCAGGTTTTGGCAGTGGGGGCGTGCTACAGGGGTGGCTTCTGTAGGAAGCTAATGGAAGCTCCCTCCATGTCCAGTAGAGCCAACGCCAGCTGGCTCCAAGAGAGACACGGCACCGGCCAAGGCCAATTAGAAATGGTGGACGTGACTCTGTGATAACATATTTAAGAAGAAGAAAAAAGTTATTGTGCAGATCTAATTGTGGCCAGAGAAAAGCAGAGTGAAAATATATAAGAGGAACAACTCTGCAGGCAAATAAATAAATTCAATTAATGTTTCTAATCTGATTTTGTTTTGCCCACGCCTGTATTTGATGAGTGATCTCGCTTTTCCTTATCTCAACTCACGAACTCTTCATTTTTTTTTTTTCTATCCCCTGCCCAGCTATGGAGGGCAGTGACAGAGAGGCTTTGGTGAGTGCCTGGCATCCAGACAGGGTCAAACCACTACAAAATTTATTTTATTTTTCTTAAATTTTGATCTAAAAAACCCAACCAACCAGAAAACTACAAAATTTATTTTATTTTTCTTAAATTTTGATCTAAAAAACCCAACCAACCAGAAAAACAACAATAAAAAAACAAACAAACCAAACCCAAACAAAACCCAAACCAAACCAAACAAAAAACCCTCACCCAAAAAAAAAAAAAAAAGAAAGAGAACAATTTGGGAGCTTGAAATCTTTTTGTTCTAGTAAGGAATGACAGATGAGTCTTGTTGAAGAAGGTTTTGAGATACCATGGGAAATTATTCATGCATGAGAACAGAAAAGCATTCATAAGGTAAAACATCATAGATAACAGTTCCCTGGAGAAATTTTCTTCTGTTGAAATCTAAACATTATAAAGGACACAGAATCAAACTCTATTTTTTCATCTCAGATAATTGTTCAACATTTTGACATATTATTCAGTAGCTTCTCCTCATCTCACAGTGCAGAAATTAAAGCAAGTGAGCCTGGTTTCCCAAAATCATATTGCTATTTTAAGTGCATTTCTGTTAAAAAGGAAATGCTAAACAGAGTAATTCATTTCACGTGGCTGAGACAGAAATTAATTAAACAGTTTCTGTGGGTTTGAGATTCTAATTCTCACCATCCACTAAGGAGAAAGTGACTCCTCAGCAGTGGTATCCTGTGACCATGAAATGATCTGTCTCAGGGGGCAAGAAGGCTCAGTTGCAGAAGGGGCTCAACTGGCTGGAAGCAGGAAGGTCAGAGCCAGAAAAACTCCCTGCAAGGAAGAGAAGTTTCCCTTGGAGATGACAAGAAACAGCCACGGGAGTATCTTGCAGCCATCCTGGAATGGGAACGCTCAGAGACGCCTGTGAGCAGCACAGCTGGGCAGAGTTGCTCCACGCAGCCTCCATGGGATTGGTGATGGTGCAAGTGTGTGTAAGGACAGCTCTTAACCCATCTCTGCAAACTCCTTCTAGAACCATTTATGGCAGTAGGATTCAGACCAATGCATTGTTCATTAATATTTCTCTTTTATATTTAAGCACAGATGTGTTTAACGTGTACCATAAACATTCCCCACCACCACATTGCAAAATAAAAGCTATAGAAGTTGTTTTTTAAATGGTAAATAGAACAATACACCAGGTGGAATTTATAAAATGTCTTACCAAAGCAAAGTGTACAATGTGTGATGCCCTCTAAATTTTCATCCTGTTGTCTTTCCCAAACAAATAATTGAAATCTTCTAGTGTCATCAATCTGTGTTTTAAAGCAGACACAAAGGTAACATTAGAAGACAGGCAAAATATATTAAGATTTTTCTTTTTTCTTTTTCTACCAGTGAAGGATTATCATTTTTTCTTTTCTTAATAGGGTGTTATTTTTCTACAGAGAAAAGGGCAGGATATCTCAGCTCTTTCAGGGACAGAGTGAAGATGATTTCTTGGGACGGAAAATTCTAGCATTAGAAAGTTCTAGCATGAGAACAACCTACGTGTTTCCTGTGATAGTCTGAAGAAAGACAATATTTCACAGTGAAAGATTTGAGCACAGAAATTCTTTAGGAGCTCTGGAGGAGCTCAGACAATTTCACTGACCACCACCCAACCCCATCCAGATGTGATCCAATGGAAAAGCATTTCCTTGTGGGCCAAGAGAAATAAAAATGGCTCTAAAATATCACAGCATTACAGGAAATCACCATATAGGGATAAGCTACAATGGTGAGCAAAGAAATGATGACTTCTTTGCATTAAACTTTGGCTTTGTGCATTATACACAACACAGTTAAACTTCAATTAACATCTGTAAAGAATGTTATAGGTGGAACTCTGTTGTCCTGAGTTTTGC
>VYZT01038462.1:49904-60262 GCA_013400735.1 Pomatostomus ruficeps | reverse complement strand
AACATAAAGTAATGCAATTTTCACCCGACTTAAATGTTAAGCAAAGTACTTTTCTCACCAATATTCTGGTTTCCATTGATAGACAGTAAATATAATGTGGTAGCTCTTGTACCAACTCACTCTAAGATCAGTTAGAGGACCCTGTTTCTACCAAATGGCATTGATTATCATCAATTACTTATTTATTAATGATCTGTGTGGAGTTTCAAATGCTTAATAAACATGCAGCAATCAAGTTTTGTAAATTACAGATCCATCTGGACATCAAGACTTCTATTTTAAAGTGATCTTCAGCACATACATGATTTGGTGAGGCTCTATAGGGTTCAGCTAACATGCCATTTGAATGGGAAAAGACAGAACTAGTCAGCTTTTGCGCATCTCTGCCAGATCACAGCTGCACCTGACACTAGTATCCGAAGTGCAGGCTCTTTGCACTTTTACTTTTTATCTTCTCTTGATAAGCAAGACTGGATTTTTAAGTGAGCACATCTCCTTAAGGGAGAATTCTATTTCAATTATATTGTCAGTATTGTTGTGATACAAAGCTGTAACATGACCTTGTGCTGATTAAAAAGCTGAAGTTATTCTGGGCACAAAATGCTGTATGATGAAAAATACTTTGGCAACATATTAGTGTAATTCTAGGCACATTTTGAGCAGCCCTAAATTAACAAACCCCACCCTCTGTAATTTTTTGCCTCTTTTTTTATTAGAGAAATTAAACATCAGTGAAAATACTTAATAAACCAAATTGACATACACTCCTTCTCCATCACCTCAATAATCTGTCCAAAGCTATGGATTAAAGGAAAAATGTGAAATTAACCCCACAGGGGTGTCTTTCAATTCAAAAACCATAGACTTGCTCTGAAAATTCAGAGTGATTGTTTAGTTTTCTCACTCATATAGACCGTCATCTGTAAAACTATAGGCAGTTTCAGAGCAGCCTCATGACCAGTCATTCTGCAAGGAATTGGATATTCAGGTCTCAAAGGCAGCTCCAAGAAATTCAGCCACTAAATAGAGCTATCAAGTACAATTCTAAATGTGTCTGGTCTACCTTCATGAAGAATAGAAATCGTAAGTTCTACAACAAACGGATGGAAATAAACATTGAAAAGACTGAGTCACAACAAAGAAGTTGAATTACTGGGTGTATTTTTTTAATAAATAGCACAAAAGAAAACTAATCTTGATAACTTCATGAATCTATCCTGCTCCTCTAAGCATTAGTCTTTATCTGTCATTTCAGTGATAGAAATCCTGTAAGACATTCATTGTGTCACTTTTATATTAGTGTGTAATAACAGAAGTTCAATCATCAAAGTAAAAACAAACAAAGATAAATATGAAAAAAATCCAAGGTCCAGGAAATTATAGTAGTTTGCAGAAAAAAAATAAAAATAAAAAGATGGTTTCAGATAAATCCTGAAAGCTGCAGTATCTGAAGGTCAAACAAGCAGTACTGCACAGATACTGTTGGTGATGAACAACAGTAGCACTAATAGCAAAGTACTTTATATTTGGGAACGCAAAATATGAAGACTCGAACTTTAAGATAGTGGGGGGGCGGAGGGGAGAGAAGAAATGGGCCCTTTCTGCAACGTTCTGTGTAATAGGAAGCCCTGTGTCCCCCACAGTTACAAAAACTTCTTAAAAGGGGGTAAGTGCAATGAAAGTCCAGAAGGCATTTAGTTATTAAGACTGTTTCAGTGAAACTGGCAGGCCTCTGAAAATCCTTTGCCTTATTCTACTATCTAGTCTATACAAAACATAAAACCAAATGGTATTTTTTTTCACAGATTACAGATTGGCACACAGCATGCAGTACTTGAGAGCATACTGATGATAGCTGGCTGTGTAGATCAGATTAGTCTGGAGCATTCAGGGAAAAATTCTGCCAGACAGTTCATCAGTACAGAGACTGCTGGAATGAAGAGAAGCATTAGCAGGATGCTAAAGAGGAGAAGAGAAAAGGAGAAGAGAAGTTAATGAGAGATGGATCTTAGCAGATGTAGTGAAAGAAGGAGGAAGAAATAGAACTGTACTGTGAGGCTGAAGAGCAAACAGAAAAGAAGCAAGGATAAAGCTGATAGTGGGAGAAACTCTTGAGTACTGTTGTTCTAGATGTTGTTATGGATTTCTGTGTTACTTAAACATTTGAAATTATTTGTTTTAAATCTGCATCAGAATTTAAATTATATGAATGCTGCCATTCTGATTCACAGCTTGTTAGAAGTGAGGAAAAATACCATATCCTCTACTAAGGGGGACTCTTTACATCTTAAACCTGTTTCTACTGTTAAACTGTTATGTTTCAGATTACAATATTGTTGTGAAATTACAGACAACTTTAGAACTTAAAAAACAGTCCAAAATACTTAGATTCATGGAAAAAAATTTAAAAAAGGAATCTCAGAAAGCGATATATTCCTTTGAAAATCCTTGTATGCCCAGCAGAATGCTCAGCCTCCTAATATAACCACCTTCATGTCTAGAAAGAGGAATATACATGATCTTAACGTTTAAAAACAGCTCAGTTACAAATCTGCAATAGCTATAAACACAAGCAGCTGCAAAAAGTAACAGCAGCCAATAACAACACTGAGTGCAGGAATGAGCCAGGGCTGTCCATTGGCGTCTTCTTCCATTTTGCTTCAAGGTTGAATATTCTAAAACTGCTCTTTTCTTTCAACACCTGGTGGTGGCGCTGTTGCTCCTTTCCCTACATTAACTTAATCTTCAGGTTTTCACGTGGGATATGACCTCGAATTTATCAGAAGTTTGTTATCTAGCACACAATGCGGGAGTAATGTTTGTATATTGTCCCCACTTCTTGGTGGGCTGTTAACTCAGGTGTCCCTGCACTTCCATAAGTATATATTAAACATTTGAAAAATCTCCTGGAAAACTACAGTCCTTCTTTTGTCATTAAACAAACAAACAAAAAGCACAAAAAGCCATCTTAAAGAAGGAAAATTAGACAGAAGGATGCGAACAGAAAGAACATTAATTGATCAAAGTGTTTGAGTTGGAAAAGAAGGCAAACATACTGTATTTGGGACAGTATCATATCTAATCACTCAGGCAGCTTTCCAGAGAGGAATTTCATTACAGTAACTAGTCCTATTTAGTTCAGAGACCTAAACTTGCTCATTTAGGTGACTATAGAGATCATAAAAATGCAGAGCTGTAAATATCCTCCAACCTGCTGTGAGTGTGCTTATAAGCAGAATTATCATTAAGAAGACAAGCAGCTGCTATGTCTGAAAGACTTTGCAGTGATAAACACAGTATAATTCCTGCATAAATTTACAGATCAGAATTTCCAGCATTTTATAAGACAACTAAATTCTAAGGGAAGTGTATTCCTTTGACTTATTGTTTAGTATGAGTATCAGGTATACATCACAGTAGATGAAAAGCTTGCTTCAAATGTTAAAATAAACATTGCAGGCTGAAGAAAGTTAAGGCATAGCAACAAGAAAATCTACAATGAAAAAAGCAGTAGTTACACAAATTTGTAAAACAGTGCTAATTATTTAACCTTAATTTTAAAAAGGCAAAAGAAACCAAAACAAAACCCAAACATATCCAACAACAAAGTTCTGCTAATATAACTCTCATTTAAAAGTGCTCATATTTATGAGTTGACGGGTACATAATTAAAATGTATGAACAAACATGGATTAAGCAGTAGCAATGACTTTTTCATGCTTTTCAAATCATCTACATGTCAAAATAAAACTATCCTATTAAAGAAAAAAGCAAACACAAAAGACAAAAACATGACTAAGTCAAGCAGGACCAGATTAGCTCTTGTGGACTATAAATTTGAGATTAGGGCATCAGCTTTGGGAATAACATTATGAGTTGAGAATCTCAACTTTCATTAAAAAAGCAACTTTCATTGGTAAGAACTTAAAACCAGAAATGACGATTAATTAATGTCCATATATGCAGATAACATGGAAAGAGCAGAATCATGCTCAAGGAAAGGGAAGCAAGCAAAGATAAGGTTTGGTGTCCCATATTATCTAACACCCTGAATTCTGTTCTTCAATTTTTGCTGACTTACATCTCATAACCCTTCTTCCTATTTCTGAATAAAAAATGCAGTTAGAAATACTATACTGAGTGATCTTGCTTTTGAAGCACATTTTTCCTCATTCACACCCACACCCACACCCCACTCCTTTGCCAGTGCACAGTTACTATCTACACGACATAGACAGACCTAAAGCTCTAATAAAATCAGGAAAACAGAAAGTTCAGGCAGATGAAGGAAATATAAAAATTGGAGGAGTAGGGGCATAAAAAAGCCCATGTAGCTAAAGGAAATAACACCAGAATAATGACTTGTAAGAGGAAATTACTATAGTGATCATATTTTTCAAAACATTCAATGTTGAGAGAAAAGACAAAGCAGCAAATGTGACAGTGGCATCATGAGCAGGAGTAGGCACAGTGATGATGTGAATGGAATGGCTATGTACCTGCAGAGTTGTATCTACATCATCTGAGAACAAATTCAAGGTCTGGATGTGCCAGTGTTAATTTGAAGAAAGAAGCTGCATCCCTCTCTATTAGTCACACTCAAATCCATGCTTGTGTAGTAGCATTCTTCCTTGTTCTGAACATCAAACATGGAAAACAACATTTCTTCTGGCATTCCTGTGACTATATGTCTATGTCAGGTCAATTCTTTCCTAAAGTGGATTGGGGTGATACATCCCTTCTTTGGTACTGCAGTTGCACAATTTGCACAATAATGTCATGATTTTTTTTTTCCACCTAAATAAAGTGCCAAAAAAGAATAAGAAAATAGAAATTTAATAGTCACTGATGCCCTTTTCAAGCATTTTCTCATTCACTAGCAAAATAAACATAACATTTTTAGTGCCAAAAATCTCACAGACAATCTGCTCCAGAATTTTAGGTAAATAGAAAATAGAAATTAGTATTGTCCAGTCCTTGTGATTCTTTTGATTTGACTCTTTTGAAGTGCAAAGTCCTGCACCTGGAGAGGAACACTTCCATGAAGCAGGGAGTACATGAGTCATGAGTCATAAAATAAAATATAGAAAATTGAAAAAAGAATTTTCTTTGTCCAAGGGAGCTGCGTTTGGAGTATTCCAACATCCCATTCCCCCAGATCAGGCAAAACAGAGAGATGGAGGCCACTTTATAGTTGAAAACAAACCACCAAATTCATAAATTAGATTCTGTGATCTAAGAGCCTGCATTTACCAGGAATTTAAATCAGTGACACATGAGGCCTCCTCTGAGCTTTTATCTTACATACATATTTTTTCTGATTGTTATGAGTAATTGAGGATTGCTGCCATACCACAGAACAGGAACCAGTATAATGTAAGGTCATTGCCTTTGATGTATATTTTTATATTTCTACATGGTAAAAACATTGTGGGTTTTGTGAAGAATGAAATTGTGATGAAAAATACCTTTTGATAATTATCCAAAAAGCTTCCAGCCTATAAAACCAGAAAATGTTCAACATCAGGCCTCAATGCACAAGAAAGTTCATGGAACAGCCTCTTTTAAAGTATAATTTCCTCTTAGTGTGCTTTGTTTTATCTAGGCTTGCCAAGCCTTTCTAATAAAAACATTTTTTCACTGTGTGAAATCAGTGTCTGCTTTCCAAATAAAATTATGAACAATATCAGGTAAACATAGCAAGACAATCTTATTTTTATATTTTGATTAAGGTACCTCAAACAAAATTTCAGTTCAATTACCCCATCTTCTTGTAATCATGGATTCTGTAGTCTCCCCCATGATGTGCTGTGGCCATAAAACTGACATGATAGGCAGAATCTGCTTATTCATTTACAAAGATAATGATATTGTCCCATTAGGAGTCATATCAGTCCTGCTATTGAGCAAGATACATTGTTCAGTCAGTAGAAAAGGATGTGAGCAACAGGCAACTGGGAATGCATTCCCCTAGAGAAGTGTAACAGCAACCTCAAAAGCAAAATATTTCTGGAGATCAGTACAATGTCATCCTTTCTTCACACACTCTGCTTGCAGCCACTCTGGATATTTCCGTGATTGGAACATCATGAATGCACAGCACCCAATCACCCCTGCCTGACCTCTTCCTCTCTTTCTAGAGCTGAGACACTGCTTGCAAGCATGACGGGGAGCTGGCAGTAGCTGCTTTAGGGCCTGGAGTCAGGAAAACGCTCCCAGCTGCCATCTCTGCCAATGGACATGCAGAGATGATTCCTGTGGTCTGGGGAACACACAGACAATGGCTTGGGAAACTTCTTATCTAGTAAAATGAAAGTCTCCTTTCCCCTGAGGAAACTAACAACCACCTCACAGCACTCATGGTCTTGTGTTTACCTCTTCAAACACAGGTGCTTAGCACTGAACCAAATCCTATTTTCCTGCTGGGCCGAGATGGAACAGGTCTCCCACATAAGCATTGATAAGCTGTGAAGCGTTCTCCATGTCTTAAAATGACAGGTACATGTTTAAATCCTTACCAAACAACAAATTCAGTCAACAGGAGTAACTCACAACAGCTGAAGAGCAGATGGCTTTGACTCTTCAGTGGGGCCAAAGCTTCAGAGGTCAGATTCACCATAGATTCATCCACAATGATGCCAGGGTTTTTTTCACAGAATACTTTGAGACTCAAAGGTTAGATTTGTCCCTTCCAGTGCCAGCTGCCATTCTGACTAGTGTCAACCATTCTGTCAGAGAAGGCAAGTGTTCTCATGCTACCAAAGACAATTATTTCAAATTTGTTGCTAAATGATTTCTGGTAAAACCAGTGTGATGAACTACTGAACACTCAGTTCGTCAGCTGTCATCCAGCTTGGCATTTCCATTTTCAAGCAGTATTGCAGAAAATCAAAGATACACAGGACTGGGCTTCAAAAGCTGCAGAGGCAGCCATACTGTCTTCAAGTAAAGGGACAATGAAGGCTATTGCTAATGGAATGTGGAAAATTACAGTAACCCAGAGGTAGATAAAAAGTGTTTGAAAATTAATTCTTCCTGTGCCCTTTAGACACACAGTTACGGAACTAACAGTAATAAAACAGAATAAGAACATAATAACATAACTTAATAATAAAATAATAAAATAAGAACATAATATTCTGGAGACAGAATAAGAAAAAAAAAATCTTGGCACAAATGACTGGTCTTATGCTCTAGCAATTTAAAAAGTCATCCTATGTAAATATTGTACTCTGTATCCATGTGACAGTTAGTATTTAGAGAAAATAGGTGAAAGTAATAGAGTGCTTTTTAACTGAACCCCTTCTGGACAAAATTCTCATACCAATACATACACAAGGGAGATAATCACTATTCTATAATACATTCTATTTGTTATGTTACAACACTTCTATAATTACTGTTTATATTCCCTACTTTAGTCTTTAAGCCATCAGATATTTGAATCATTTTCTGCAAGAGTTTGTCAATTGGAATCCTACCTTAGGTACCCTCTAAAACCTGAAGAAAGTGTTCTGTTTTCTTCCTGCCCTTTCAGTTGAATAAACTAAATATTAAAAAAAAAAAAATCGTTGCTTTCATTTACTAGTTTTATTTGTTTCTTTTAAGATTTCTCTTCCCCCATGGATTTTAAAATCAATACTTTCTTGGTCTATTTAGAAAACACAAAACCTATTCTAAAATGCTTTAAAATCTTCACATTCTTTAAAACTTTTCCAGTTTTCTTCCAGAAGACAGGTAGATAGTGTTTGCCAGTACCTGCTTAAGTGTGAAATGCATTTATTGCTTCCAGTCATCCTCCCTACATCACTTCTTTTGTATTGTCACCTTCTGTATGTGACATGACAGGGATGACATCGATGTATTGAGAGAAATGTTTGATGCCTGTGATTTACTCCCTGGATCAGAAATTGTGCTCCTCTGTGTGCTGTTGATACTGATCCACACAGGGCAATTCCTCTTCACTGGCATTATTAGACTTTACACTGACTCCCACAGCTTTCTAAGAAAGTAATTGCCAACCCTGAGACTCTTCTGAAATCACAAGCAGAGCAAGCATACACGCTGTGGCACTCTTAAGCCTGTGCTGCTCCTTGAGCAGGAGAGGTCTCGGTGTTAGGTCACTTCTACAACTAGTTATGGTTAAGCTTTCATTTAGTAAGAGATGTTGGATACTTCATTAAGAATAGAAAATATAATCTTTAAAATGGTAAATACAAAATATATAAAACATTGTCAAGACTTAACAGTCAGCTGACTCTGTTTTGCTCCTAGTTATTAGCTGTTGCATCTATCTCAGTAATGAGACTTTGGAACAATCCTACCACCTACACCTCAAATTCTGCTTCCCTTGGCTAATCTCCTTCTTTGACCACTGTACAACTAGAGTGTCTTATTGAGGAAGTTAAGCCCACAAACCTGCTGTCTTCAGCCCAGGTCTGCTCAGAACAGACCCTTCTCTAAGACAATCATTTTTCATCAGAGATGCTCTCCCTTCTTTGTCTTTCAACCCACAGAGGTTTTTTATCAGCAGGACAAGCAGTCAAGATTTATATAAAAAAACAGTTGTGAGGAGAAAGTCTTGGTGAAATCTCAGTCTACACTGAGTACCCAATTGCTACCCTCAGCTTATATGAACCAACCCTTCTACAAGTACCATCTAAGCTACTTACATTCTTTGCAAGGGAAAAGGGCTGCTTGATTCCAGGATCTCAGGTGTCAGACCTGCTTGCCAAATATAGGTATCTAAAATAGTCACAGGACCTTCAAATACAAATACCATTGCCATTAAAGACCTGTGTCATTTTTTCAGAGACTAATTTGATAGGCACTTAGTATTTCAGTACAGTCAACTGTACTGAACAGAGAGAGTTCCAATTTCAATTTCTCTCCTGCTTCCCTTTGGAGATGGATTATAAAAGTGCTGATTTCACAGAATCACAGAATATGCTGTTGAAAGGGACCTACAAGGATCCTCGAGCCCAGATCCTGGTCCCACATAGGACCATCCCCAGGAATCACATCATGGGCCTGAGAGCACTGATCTCAGACAGGCTTAGTGCTGTGACCACTTTCTCAGGGAGCTGTTCCAGCGCCCAACCACCTCTGGAGAAGAACCTTTTCCTAACATACAACCTAGACCTCTCCTGGTACAACTTCTCTTGCTTGCACTATGAATGAGGCTTCTGCTTCCACTTTCTAAACAACTCTGAATTTTTCTATGTACTTCATAAGTTTGAACATACTGCCTGTTTCAGACTTCTTTGCAGAAGGATCATTTCCAGCATAGTAGGACCAAGTGACATGCCTGCTATTAGATTCATACATTTGAATTCACTGTGAAATCTTCAAAGAGTCTGCACATGAAATGCTAGCAGCACAAATGACAGATTTGGGACCCAACATTGTCTTCTCTTCCTCAAATTTTGTGAACATTGTAGGTTCTTAATTGAGATTTCAGGAGATGTGAAGATTTTTTTTAAAAAGTAATTTGCTTTTGAATAATTTGATGGATCTGTGACCTAAACCATATTTGTAGATTTTTCACAGGGATGAAAGATCAGTGATTTCCTCTGACACTAAAAAGTGGCCATTATCTTTTACAGTTAAGTCATTTTCAATATTCTGAGTATGCATTCATCTAATTCAAAGAACAGACACATATCAATGAGAATTACTAAATACTTCTACATTCTTGCTAAGATCTTTTTATGTGACTTTGCATGCAGTTTTTATTCCTATCCATATAAAAGCATGATGGTTATATTTCTGCACAGTAAAACCCAAATAACTACTGAAAGTCATAAAGAGTTCCTTTTATTTCTTTAGGCAGTGTACTAAAGCAGTGCAGAAGAGGCTAATAGGTTCTGCAAAGCCATTGCTTTTTGCCCTTGTGCAAGTGAGCAGGACAGGAGAGAAAGTGACTGAAAAATTATTGTGACAGACTCTCAGCTGGCCATAACTCTGAAGTTGGAACCACTGTAATCATCCCTTAAAAGTGACCAGACTAAAGACACTAAAATAGCTTGCTGCATCAATGATTTATTAAAACACACACTAAAACAAGTGACTTTTGCATGTCCATTTAAGCATAATATGGTGAGACAGAGTAAAATAAAAGGGTTTGTAAACAAATCTTTCCCTTATTCACTGTACCTCACAGAGTAGGTACTTCCATTCTTGTTTTCTAGGTCAACAATTTTTATCAGCTTCCTGGACTGCAACAAATTTGCTGTGGTCTTCTCAGGGTCCCCATCAAGTTCCCCTTTCCTTCAGGGAAGCTTCTTGTCAGGGTTTGGGATACCTGTTCGTTTTTTTTTTGTTTGTTTGTCTCTCTGTCTTGGAATTTTTCCCCATTC
>VYZT01038462.1:21352-49642 GCA_013400735.1 Pomatostomus ruficeps | reverse complement strand
TATATATATATGTATATAAATACATTAGTAAAAGACTGTTATTCCTCTTTTCTCATACCATTGCCTAAAAGCCCCTTGATTTCAAAATTTTGCCAATTCGGAGGGAAGGGGGTTACATTTTCCTATTGTAAAGGAGGCTTCTGCCTTCTTTAGCAAATACCTGTCTTTGAAACCACGACACTTCTGCAAGCCCTCCTGGTAGATTTCTGCCAGCTCCATGCTCCCCTCAGGAGTACTCATGCAGCAGCACCCCCACTTGTGACACTACCACTGCCCATCTGTCCTATCTCACTCTCCCCCATAACCATGCACAGTTGTCCCCAGAAAACAAAAAGCAGCAGGGCCACCTTCTTGCTGGTACCATGGTACTGGTGCTGTAGCAGTGGGAGCACTGCTAACAGGCAGCCTTCCTGCCTGCTGCTCAGCCATATTCCTTCATGTACACGTGCAATAGGAGAGGGCATTTATCACAGTTATTTCCAGTGACTGATCTGGCCTGTGTGCAATTAGCACACAGTTGCATGACAACTTATCATACTTATTATTTTGAAAATCAACATGTCATTGACTTCTTCAGGGCTGGAGAGAGGGGACATCTACATTAAGACTGATACAGGAACCCAGCCACATCAGCAATCTTGTCCAAAGAGCAATCACTTGTTCTCTGTAAGTTTCCAAGGATGCTGTAGGGCAAACCAAGCTGGAAATCACTGCTTCTCTGAGGCAGGAAGGGCACTATTGTTCATTGTCCTTCAACACTTTTCTGTAGCAAGAGTATGACTTTGGGCAGCCTCAGAGTTGGACTCCAGTAGGAACAGAAGCTTCTCTTTGAAAGGACATAAGAACCTCATTTACTTTGTGCAAATAGCTGTGCCTTGTATAGCAAGCACCAGGAAATACCCCCTCACAGAGAGGCAAGGTGCTATCAGCCACTGGTATCTTCCCTCTTAAAGAAGCAGGGTTTCTCTGAACTCAGAAACACATGAAGGTACTTGGGGAGATGGGGGCTGTCACTCCAAGTACTGCTTGTACCAACAAACTGGAGATGCCATGAGAAATTTCAACCAGCAGCAGTTTAGGTTTCTCCAAAGCAGCAAAAAGAGAACAACAAGACTGTGGCCTGCAACACTGCTCTCTCCCTAACTGCACCAGAGCAGCCCAAGAGCAAGTCTTATATTTCTGCCAGCTACCCTGCAAAGGAGATGAGGAAGACAACATGATTGGAACGTGCTATGCTGATGTAAAAAAATTAGCTCTATATATTTTCCTCTTAAACAAACTCATATTTTGTACTGAAGATTATTTTTATGGATATTATTTTTAAGGATCTGATGGCTTTCTACAATTGCTTTGAATTGAAATATTTATGATGAGAACTTTTAACACTAAAAAATAGCTTTATTTGCTTTTTTAAGCCCAGTTACATTCTTCCCCTTAAGCTGTTTGGCTCTTTTGCTCTCCTTTACAGCTGCAAGGAGGAGTATGTTATTTTTGGAAAGGTTGCTTTTTATATTCTTTCTTTATTACCTGTCCTAGTCTCTTAATCTTTTCTGGATATGTTGGGGTGTTCTTTTCACCTGGAAGTTTATTTATTTTTTTCTCTGTATAATATGTTCTGTGCTTCCAAACCTGCTAGATGCTAATTTTACTTAATTGTCTCTCCTTAAAAGTTTACCCTCTTAAAATTATTATGTTTCAGGTTCTGGGGTTTTCACAAAATCCATTAAAGCATTCAGCACATTTTCCCTTTCTTCTCTCTCTCTCAACACCAAATTGCCCTTAATGGAAAAAAAAAGGAAAGAAAATGAAGACTTAATATCCAATTTGTAAGTGGAAGGGAATAAAATACATTTAATAATATGTTAATAGATAGCACACATTTTTAATTAAATTGTAATATGGAAAAAAGCACGGTATTTTCATAGTATGGATGGAATTGCAAATCTTTTTTATGTATCAGTTGCCAGATTTACTGAGCTATTTCAGAAAAAGTTTAAAATTTTAATATAGATGGTATCTTTCATTTTAGTGAATATTTGTGTATCAGATGATTAATTAGACTGATGTAGCATAAAAATGAAGTTTAGTGTTTGCAATCAGGTTGACAATGTAGTCACCATAGGTGAAATTTGCGAAGTGTGGACTAGCCATGTAAAGGCCACCATACCTTTCAGTTATTTACCTTCTACATTTCCATGAAGCTACAGAAGTGGTGCCCAAGCACCAGCTGAGCTCTGGGCTGGAATCTGGCACTCTGGCTGCCCCAGGGGAAGGTCCCACCCACGGAGGTCCCACCCTGGACACCTAGTTGTCTGTGATAGGATCAGATATGGGACACAAGAGGTCACAGCATCCTGGGCTATTTTTGCTCCTGACAAAAACTGACACCTGACAACAGAGAAACAGTATTTTTGAGACAGAAATGCATCTTCAGTCCCATTCCTGCTCTTTGCCTCGCAATACTTTGTGTGATAAACATGGATTACACTTAAATTTTTTATGGATTGCACTTAAGTTGTTACTGGAGCCCATAAGTTGCATCTGTCCTGAGCACGTATTTGACAACAGTGTAAAGTACCTCCAGACAATGATTTTTGTTAGACTTCTGGAGGCATTTGTCTTTTTTTGTGTCTATAAAGGCTTCTAGACAGATCAATAGCAGTTTTACTTCAGACCTAGTCACACTGTCTTTATGTGTATTGCGAGTCACACAGAAGTTTAGGTCCTTAAAGTCCACCTAAAGACACTGCATAGGAGATCTTGCTCACAGTCTCTAATTTTTCATGAAAATCCAGGTTATTAAAATTCTCCACATTCTTTTCATTCACAATTGTCATTATTCCTAGCAACTTTTAAAACAGAACATGAACCGAGAATGAACCACGGACTTTACAAATACCATATATTATAGTCTGCATTCTTAAACTAATACACTTTATTTCTTTAAGGTCTCAAGACCAAAATATCTCCTCTCAGTTGCATTTGGTTCAAGCTGGACTTGAAATTATCAGTTCCATTCATGGGTCACAGTTTATAATTATCTTTTCTCTCTCAGACCTTATCAATCACACAAACCATCTATAACAGACTTTATAAAAGGCTTTATTTTGCCCAGTTTTGCACATAAATACTGTGTATTTACTTCAGACACAACTGGTGCCACCTGCTCCTCTTAGTACTCTGACATTTGGTGCTAATTAGATGGACTTGCATTATCAACAACACAGTAACACAGCACTGCAGCAGGCTCAGTTACCATGGATCCTAATGCACTCAGCATTCCACAGGAAATTTAGCAGAGCATAAGAAATAAATCTATTCCTGTGTGAACCTGCACCACTTCTGTGAAACTATTCAGGTACATCCTCAAAGTCTTCTAAATTCAAGGGTAAACACCATTATTATTTCTAAACTTTTATTAATACCTTCTACCACTGAGTCACCATGTAGGTGAAGCAAAATTGCAAGTCGATTTTAAACACCCTGACAGTGCTAATGGAAACAAGTCATGCATTCAAGCTGCAAAGGAGAATGAGTCTCAACTGGGGATCAGTTGCCACAAAAGACTACTGGCATCTGTAAGTGAGAAAAGTCAAAACAATTCATATTCCTAGGACTGTCACACTGAATGGTTGCTGTGAAAACTCACGCTATTTGTTCCTTTTTAAGCCTACCTGAATGCACCTAATTATAATACTCTAAGACCTAACAAATAGGCTAATCCAAAAGTTGCTTCTACAGAGTGATTTGACATAGTTCAATAAACTCAACAGATGAAATTCAGTGAAAAGGAGGAGGAATGGATTATGGTGCAAGCAAAAGGTGAAGAAAAGATATAAATATAAAAAATAAATTAAACCATTAAATAAGCAGTCAATATAAAAATAAAATTCTTTCTCCCTTTCTTACAGTGAAAAGCATGTAATTCTCTCCATCTGTTTGGTCAAACAACTCTATATTTCACAATTGAGATAAATTAGCAATTCTGCTTCAGGCATCAAATTCTGATATTGTTTGGGGTTTCTCCTTCATTGTCAGAATTATATGCATTTCTGTCTTGTACACACCTTTGAGTGCTATGGTGCCAGAATTTCAGATTCTTTCAGAGTTGTACCCAAACACTCAAACTCTCAAAGGAAAAGTTTAGCACCTGAGTTATAAATTGCACATCCTCTGTTCTCTGAATGGGCTTTTTTAATAAACTACAAAAGGCAAGTTGGAAAATTAATGCCTTCCCCTTGCAAATAGAATGATTCGCAGTAGTATGAAGCAATATGCGGCAAATAAGGTAAAACCAGGGATAGATCCACTTCCCAAGGCCAAAAACATCTCAGCATAATGCTAGGAAGTATGAGGTATGATACACAGCCACACAAGGCTCAGGCTGCTATCTCTATGCAAGTCCTCCAAGCTTCATCACAATTGAGTTCTATTTAAAATATTTACCTTTAAAAGAGGAAAATAATTTCAGAATCACTTCATTAAGCTCAATTTATATAAAGCAGCATCTACGGGTCTAAAAGCTTTTTATGGGGTAGTACAATTAATAAATCACTGCATGCAACAGACAAGCAATCAAGTGGGTAGGCAACACATGATTTGGGGCAGGATAGAAGTAACATTTCGTCTCCACTTTTTCTCTCTCCTTTTTGGAAGGTATGAACAGACAATGGACCTAGGTTTGCATAGCATAGTTCCCACAGCCTAAGATATTACCAATCTGTCTGTATTTGAAATACCAGTTGCTAATTGTGGGAACATTTCTGTACCTAAATTATCAATTCCAACTGGCAGTGAAACCTCACAGCACAAATACAATGCACATTTCAGAAACAAGAAATCTCAAAGTTTGCACATGGCCTAACAAAAAGCAAAATATCCTCTGACTGACTGAAGACTTTGCTTTGTTTTGAGCCCTGAAAACCATTCAGCCGCCATAGTCATGGGATACTCGCCCTCCACCAAAGCCTGCCAGCTCACATAATTTCACAGCTAGAACAGTATCTGTGGCCACATAGCTGAGTGCATTCTTACCGTCAGTGGCTTATGAACAACCAAGAATTTGTCTGTTGTATGGCATGAATACTGCAATGTAAAAGAATGGCAGCTCTAACACCTGCCCAAGAAAAGTCTATCCATCAGAAAGGGGGGCTTGGTTTTAATAACTGTCAGAAGAACATGTACCTGCTTTAGTGGTGAACATGGCAGTGTTGGACTAGATGATATTAGAGTTCTTTTCCAACCTTAACAATTCTATGAATCTTTGATCACAATAGTCCCCACAAGTAAGAGAGGACATTAAGAAATCTTCTGAAGAAGGAAATCTTGTGTTAAAGATGAGATTTCCACAATTACCAATGTAATTTGGATTTAAAAAACCAAGAAAATCACATTTTTATTGAACAGTAACTCATCAGAAACCAAGTATGCTCCATTTCTGATGTCATTATACTGCCAAAAATTAGTCTTTAAAAAAAGTTGAATAACCTATCCCTGTGATACATGTGCAGTAACTCATTAAAGTTTTCATCCTTTTTTTTCAAGGGATAATGGGCCAGTATAAAAGAAGAAGCATAAATTCTCCAATTTTTGGAAATGTTTAAAATAAAGTTCTACAAGAGCATTAAATTTGCATTTGTCACAGAGTTTCATTCTCTTGTAGGAATTTATATAGCTGAGTTTCAGGAAATACATAACTGTTGAAGGGTGAGTTTACCCAGCTCCCACCTGACATTCTACTTCTACAATCATACCTTTGATTTTGAGGAAGAGGTGAAATGCCTAATTTGGATAGTTTCTTCTGAAAAATAGACCCATAGAAGTATAAATCCATTGATGTCCAGAGACATGGAAAACTACTAGACATCAATGTCAATGTTTTTATCCAAGTGATTCATCATAATTAGCATGTCATTCATACACACTGTCATTGTCTCCATCATCTGTATGCTAGATAAATATTTACTGTTCATGCATGTACTGTACACAATATTATACACTGCTTTGATAATTTTTCTTTTGGGTCCCAAATCATACATTTTTATCCTCATCTTAAGCTGTAGACTTATGGGGAAGTTTTATGACAGAGTTATATTTCACTGTAGAATGTAGTTCCATTGCAGTAAATATACGTTCTGAAATACTTAGCAACATTTTGGTTTGTAGGGAAAACAGCAGAGACAACCAGGACTACGTTGAAAGTGGGACTGTTGCATTTTATAATTGAACCAGTTTGAAACCTTTGGTTACATGCATTTGATTTTTATGTTAGATAACACACTATAGTATTTTTGTTGGAATGGAATAAGGTTTAATTCTCTTTTGCTTTGAATTGTAAAATGGACTGGTTTAATTTCAATTCCAAATGTCAAAATCCTTTTTAAAATAGACGATTATCTTCTTTGTGGCTCTGCTTCTCAAGAGGATTTCCTGAATAATAAATTAAGAATAAAGGTTTTGACCCTCATTACATTTTTTCCCACTTTCCAAAATAGGTTCTCAACCTGTGACAGCAGTCATTGTAAATGCTTCCCTTCACCTGAGACTGGGAACGAGGGAGAGGGGACTGGGAGCAGCTCTCCTGTGGCCTGCCAGTGCTTGCCCACACAAAGAGGTCTAGCCCTGAGGCCCGGCTCCTACAGCACCAGGTTCCCTTGCTCCCGGCTCCCGGCTGCCTGGTGTTACTCTGAACAACTTCCTCAGTCCTTCACCTCCTACTCAGACTTTCTATCTGGAACTGAAGATCAGTATCACAAAGATTAGAGATAGGAGAGGGGGCTGGGAGAGCCAAAAGGTTTTGCTCCAAAAGCATCGTCTGTGGACCTGCAGACAGATGGGGATGACAATGGAATTAAGGGAAAGGAGATTTTATACAGGAGATTAATGCACACTGAGACATATGTACATGCACGCTGCAAACCATGTTAGTATTTAAAAACTGAATGCTCAAGAGAGTAGATCTATATGAATGTCAAAATCCAAGGAACAGGGTTATAGCACCATCATTTGATCAGAAAGCCAATCACATACAAAGTTGAAGAACATATGACCAATGAAAAGTATCAATATTGCATTTTTTCAAATAACTCCCTGCTCTCTCAGGAGGTATCAGAAGAACACAAAGTACAAGCACTTAAAGTGACTATTTCCTTGTGAAACTGTCTATGGAACATTTCTACATGGGCAGAAAATATATTTAAGACATTCTTCAGGCAGTCATAATCACTCCTAAGACCCTTCAGCTGTGAAATGCTACTGAGTTCAGTGCTGTCCTGCACAGATGCATAAGAGGCCCCCACACAGCCTACCTTGCAAAACTGGAGGTGTATTTCTAAATATTGCACAGCAACTTATTTGAATGCATAATTACACCTGAAATGCTTGATCATAGTGTAATTAACTCCTCACTCTGAAATATGAATTAATTTGAACTAGCATTAAAAACATATTTTTTTTAAAAAAAAAGGTGGACTTTGGAAAACAAACTAAAACTAGTCATAAACATGTTGATAAATGAATCAATAAACTGAGCTACAGCAAAATGTACATAGTCCACAACCAATATATGCTCAGCTACACCTTTCTAAAATTGAATTAAAAATAAATATATAAACGAAAAAAATGAATATAGGATTTTAAAAATTATTTTTTAAGGAGCTCTGTAAAAAGGTGAGGAAGGTGGTAAAACTACCACTCACATTCTAAAAACACACTTTCTTTTTTTTTAATGTCACATATATTACTGGAAGTAAACATAAAGGGTTGATGTTAAAGGCTCCAAAAGCAAAAGCCACCATGATTCAATACTACAGTGAAGGAGGTTACAAGAAGTTTTCTTTTTTTCAGAAGAGTGATTAATGCTAAATAATAGATAGATAGATAGATAGATAGATAGATAGATAGATAGATAGATAGATAGATAGATAGATAGATAGATAGATGATAGATTGACATAATATATACACTGTGGAAAACAGAACCACATAAAAGCAGACCAAAAGAGATTTCAAAGAGCAATATGCACTGCAGTCCACTCTCACAAACAATTTTGCTTTCATTGATACTAGAAAATTTCAGAATTTAGTACTGCTGAGATCAAATTCTTGGTTGGTTACCCTTTTCATAGGATGCTCAAATTTCTTGTCTCTATTTCAAGGTTCTGTTCAACGTGACTACAAAGCTCTGCTTATTTTCACCCCATTCATAAGATCTAACTCTTGTCTGCTGAAGTGAAAAGCAATGTAGCTTTCCTTCTGATCATTCCTTTAAAGCTTTTCTTATCCTGCCCAGCCTTTGATTACTGACCCTTCTGTGATTCCCACAAAGAATCAAGTTATTACTCTCATTTGGGGGTCATATCCTCTCAAACCTCAGAACTCTTCGTGTCAATAAAGCAACACTCATGTACAGCATTGAAGATCTGGCTGCTATACATTCTTTGTATTTTATCTCTACGAAACTAAGTTGCAAAATCTTTGGTCTGGTGTTTCAAACCCTGTTTCCTTTATTATCATCATAAATTACATGTAAGATAATTTCATAGAGGAATTGGTAAAAACATTTTAGATAAAATGCAAAGTGACCTTAATACTCACCCAAAGTTCAAACCAAATCTTATGCAGGCCTGAAAGGCTCATACTGCAGCCTGCAAAGGTGTGGGTCAAGAAGAGCCTGGCTACAGGAGCAATGTTTGAGAGAGTGACAGGGAAGCTTTACCATGAATGCTGATATCCAGACCATTGGTAGTTCTGCCAAAGAGTACAGAAGCTATAGTATAATATGCAAATTTATCTGCCCTTTTTCCTGTAGGCTGTCAGGTATCAAATTTTACATTCTATGCTATCCCACTGTACACAGAAATTGCAAATGTAAAAGACATTTGCATACCCACTTTCAGTTCTGTTAGCAGACATGAAGACTTGTACAATCTAATACAGCAAAAACACTGCTGTAATTACACATTTCATCTAAAATCCAAAGAGGTATCATAAGTTCATGAGCAAGCTTTTTCCTATAAAATTTCTACTCTAATTTTGCAGGAAAGTAGTTAAAAACTTAATTAATAATAATTTTAATTAATAGAAAAAGAAATGCAATGATTTATAGAAATTAAATCCCTGAGCACGTGTGCTTTATTTATTGATACAGCAAATTTAGCTTCCTTTTTCATTTTCCAAATTTTTTTCCCTTTTTCCAAATTTTTAGAAAATATTTGTAACCTTATGTTTATTATTTATTTGGAATTACTAATTACAAAGTCAATGTCAAATTTCTGGTCTGCTTATTTTTCTTTCTAGATAGCTTTTATCTGTAAATTGAGGAATACTTTTAATACATACTTTTAATACAATGCGGAACATGTGACCACTTTCTTGCCTCACAGTCTTACAATTCAATTTTACAAACTGCTTTTAGCCGCTATAGCCTTTCGGCAGATGTTAACATCTCTGCCCAAAAAGTTTTAAAAAAAAGAGATCAATTATTCCAGTATTCTGCACATATAGTCCATGTGTTTGTTATTTTTCAGACTTTTTGTGCAATATAAAATATTTCTGAAATTGAAACAACTGGACATGGTGGTGTTTTGTCAAAGGTTGGACCCAGTGATGTTGGTCTTTTCCCACCTTAATGATTCTGTGATTCTAATATATTCTGCAAGGCAGCTCTGTGAATTGCAGAGATTATCCCATCACTCTCCAAGCCAGCACTTACAATGCTCCTAAAACTGCCACTTTTAGAGACCTGGTCAAGTTTTCAAAATCTAAAAGGAATAAAATGAATTTGTTTCTTGTTTGCTGTAGTTTCAAAAGCCACAGTCAATTTAAAAAGTTACCCTGAAGTGCATCTTGTGCTGGAAATTATTTGTTCATTTCAAGATGAGAGAATAATTGTTGAGAGTCTTTGAAGAACTGTTCTTTCTAGAGTATAGCTCAGGAAAAAGTCTACCAATAATCATAATCTAGCATATTCTAAGAGTGAAAAAGCACCCTTATTTTCTGAGCCAAACAATGCTTATGTGGAACTTAAATTCCACTGGACTCCTATAAACAGGTTTATGACGTGCAAATGCGCCCTCATTTTTCTTTTTCTGTGTTTGAAAGAATAGACCAGGAAAAGACTATTCAACAACAAGATCCGAAAAATGCAGTCTCAGCCCCAAATACATTATATTCAAGTACACGGAAAAGCAAGGAGTAGATTGGAAGCAAGGGAACCCTGAACAGCATGACCTCAGGACACCACCTGCCCCACAACTGCAGAGCTTTTGAAGACATTTAGATCTGCTTATTTCATGGGCTCAGGCGGAATGTATGTCATGCATAGACTTTCCCTTTCACTATTGTACATCTTAGCAAAGTAACAAATCAACCAATACCATTCTTGGCTGCCAAAACTTCAGTAAATGCACTAAACACCCATTGTCCACTGATACAACTAGAGATACCACTAAAGGGAGCACACCTCATTCCATGGTATTACTTTAATAAATTGAAAGTAACTTATTTTCCACAGGGTATGCGAGATCACAACACCAGTTGTGTTTGTCTGAGTGACAGATCACATACATTATATAGATTCATCAAAGATTTTAAATCCTTAATTTCTCTGTCTCCTGGTATCATCTCTTCACAGCATAAAAGGATTTCAGCCAGAATAATTAAATATTTAATTTTTAAACAAAAGCTAAATATAAAACAGAAATAGAAATCTTTTTCAACAAGTCATTTTAAAATATTTTTGCATAATTCCCAGGATATTGTATCCTCGAAATCTGTGGTATTACCAATAAGGAAATGGTCACATATTCAGATCTGAGGAATATTTTCTGATAATCTATGTACAGAAGATTGTCATGTATTGACTGCCCTTCTATGTGTGGAAGTACCTGTAAGAATGCTGAATTATCTCTAAACTTTTAAGTGATAGAGTCATAATCAATATAAACAAATATTACAATTATCACCAGTATCTTACAGGAACTGGGAAGACTGCTTTGTTAAGAAGGGGATGCTCTGTGCAGCCATGGAATGGGAGTCATTTCCATTGGTTTGAGCAATCTAAAAGTGGGACACCTGACCCAATTTAGGCTTCTGGGTCTATTTGCAGTCCGTGAAGAGAGATGGGCATTCTCACAGGGTAAGTCAGACCAGTCTAAGCAGTTTACTGAGACATATGGAGCTGGCCTGCCAGAAGTTGGAGAATTAAGTAAATCCTTCCTCATGAGCTCCATCCAAGTGCAAGCCTGCAAGCCCTAAACATACATTAGTCCAGAGTCCAAATCATTATGCCCAGCCATGCAGTTAAACCAATGGAAGCTCAATGTAAGAAATTAACCTTTTCTCCCCTGTACCCTGATTTTAACATAAATTAAGGATACTTGTGCTTCTACCTGACGTTTCTTAAGAACGCTTCATACAAAAACACCTACCTTAAATATTGGATACAAATAATATTCTGGAAATACTGAACTATAATTGGTACTTTTAATGGCTACACTTGACCACTGGAAGCCAAATTCTGACCTCCTTTTCTACACTGAATTATACTAAAGTTCATTATGTATGTCCCATTGATTTTGCAGGGACTACTTCTGCAATAAAATTCTAGTTGATAGATTTAAAAGCATCTACATCTGTTTACAGGTGACCAGTCTGAACTCCCTTCCACAAAAGGTGAGCAATTACTTATAAATCAGAATTTCATGGGTGAAGAATTACTCAATGTATTGAAAATGTTCATGATATAAAAGCAGTCCTAGGTATTTCCATTGTTACTTGATGAAATGATGAAATAACTGAGTTTATCCTTACAAATTATGTTATAAAATTAATATAATTATTAAAAATACAGTTTTACTTCTTGTATTGGTGGTATCTAACATCAAAATAAGTTTAAATATATTTTAATATCAAACATAATTAATCAGGAAAGAGATCACAATAGAAAGATACAGATTTTCCTTTGTTTTACCATTTGCTTTGCCCTTGCTCTCATTTTTTTTTAATTGCTTATATCTTACAAATCAAGTACTAAGTAATAGAGAAAAGACTGTTTTGTGGGAATTTTGGCAACAACAGTGTCTGTTGCAAGTCACTCCATATTCCCTCAAAGACTTTTGGGTCCAATTGATGCGATGGGTAGCAAAGATTCAACAATCAACTTGGCTCCTGCTTATGCTGCAAATCTGACTACTGCGATTTTTATGTGGGATTACTGTAATTACACAAAACAGCAATAGACATTTCAGAAACATAGACAAAATGTCAAAAATTATTTTGTGATTTGTTCAGAAGATACTTTTCAAATGGAAATCAAGAAAATTGCAAGCAACAAGGAACAACAAAACAATAGAAAGAATAAGAATTTCCCTTTCTAACTCTTATGCCTAAACATCCCGGTCACAACTCACAAATTACAAAGAGGGAAAACAGCAGCCATTTCTGTGTTCTCTAACTGAGCCTTAGTGCCTTTTGAGAATTGTGCTAAATTCATGTACCTCAACCGCATCGATGCTGGGTCTCTTAATTTTCTGTAGGTCTCAACAAGGAAAAAAAACTACTTTAGGAGTGATTTGATGGTAATGGAACCATTACTCAAACTAAATAGCAAGTCATTGTACCTCTCAAAGATTCACATTCTGGTTTTCAATTTGTCCTATAAACTTTTCAGAATGTGACTACATATGCACGAGTAAATTTACTTCATTCTATTAATACTTTTAAGAAAAATTGTAATTTCAAAGAAGATAGTTAAGAAAATAATTACATAAAATCTCTGCAAAGTTCCTAGGCATGCATGATTTTTATTATTCTGCACCACAATTTTTTTTCAGCGAAACAAACAGCTCATTTTGATAGAGCAAATTGAAATTAGGCGAATTGACACAGGTATCTATACTTTCGGAAACTCTTCCATCTTTATTTTTAGCAGCACAGTCAGTCATTATAGGCAGATAAAGGCTGATTGGGTTTGCAGATTAGTTAGAATTCTAACCATGCAAAAAAGGGGGGAGACTCTTTCTGTGGCGACATGAAGAAGATTTATAACTAACATTTTTGTTGAGTGTCACTGGCTGGCAAGCCTGCCCGGATGCCTGCGGGTGACGAATAGCGTTTGGCCGGACAGACCTGCTGAAGGAACGCAGCTCTCTATCCGTTCTTTCTGCCTAGCTGTCAGCTCCGCCGCGAGTGAACCAGAAGCAGCCAGTGTTAAAAGAGCAATGGAGAGAACAAAGGAGCAAGAGCAGCATCCCCGTAGCAGCACCCAAAGTTTTATTATCTGAGGATGCAGGGCTAGGAGAGAGACCTCATGGAATAATTACACAGGGTTTTAAAGGAAGCAAAAAGAGGCGGTTCCAAAGGGGAGGGTCCAGAGTTCCACAAATGAAAGGATGATAAGGGGTAACAGGTATCCAATAACTTTTGAACTGGGGAGGAACATATTTGAACTAACCAATCAACATAACAGAACAAGAGAACTTTCCAGAGCTTGATGAATATTAAAGTAACTCTGAGGGGAAAGGGGTGAAACAGAGACTTTGACTGACAACCTAAAATGCAGGAGAATCAGGGGATTCCCCAGCCATGCCTTCCCCATCCCCCTCAGACTCACTGTCATGAGGGGAAAAATCTATCCAATTTATTTAATTAATTTTCATAGAGAAGGCAGGCTGGGTCACTGCCACAGTTGAGGTCTTATAAAAGCACCATATTACACTAAGGTTTTAGTATAGGACCCCATTTTGCTGTTCCAAGACCACAATGTAGGCCTTCAAGGGATTCTATGGGCAAAATTCAGAACAAATCTCAATGAAACTGTGTCTTCTTATGTCAGATTTGAAGTTGAGGCTATGATTTTTCCCATTAAAACATGATAAAATAAGCAACTTCATTTATGTTACATTTCTATCTCTTTATGCATGCAAAACACATTATCTACTTGTATAAGCACACACAAACATATACATACAGATAGAAAAAGAGAACTTCAGAATTTTTGTTAGATTGAAATCAAGTATTAGCAGTCTGTGAGGTTAATGGAAACAAATCTAAGTGGATTTCATTTAATTCTTATCCTTCGTTCTTTACACTTCCTCATTAATGCTGCTTTCTTTTACTATCACTGTTTTGCTTTTCTGAAAAACTACTGTTGTATATTGTCAGCACCTCTATCTGATACAATTATTGAAAGAGTATTCTGCAATATCTTTGTTCTATTTTCAAGCTTCTTAACACAAGATCTAGAAATTTACATTAAGGTGGGACTGACAAGTGGTAGTTCAACAACCAAGAGTCGGAGCTAAGAACAAAATGCCAGAGATAAGTCTGGTCAGTCCACAGCATTTCTAAGTAATGTTAAATCTTCAGCTACCAAAAACTGGCCCACTGCTAGAGTCACCTGGGAAGCTGAGGGTATGGGAAAATTCTCCAGGATGTTAAATTTAAAGTAGAGCAAGAGGCACAGAGTCTCTTCCATGTCCTGCAACTCCCCTGCAAGCCCTTCCTCTTGAAGAACCAACAGGAATCAAAGGAGGAATGGAAAATGTCTCTGCCTTTACAATTTTCTGCTGGGCCACAGGGATGACTGAAAACCTTTCCATCTCCTTACTTCTCCTCCCCACAGAGAACCCAGTGCTAGAGAAAGATTACTGAAGATCTCTGAGAGGTTCATGTCTCACTAAAGATGTTTTTATTCAATATAGGAAACCAACACCTTGAACAAATATGTAAAGTAGGGCTTCTTGTAACCTCTACATATGATTTAATCTTGGTAGTGGTCCTTTCTATTCCATTTTGTTGCAGTTAAACAAATGAGTTTGCTCTGCAAATGCCCTTCTCCTTCCCCAAGTAAAATAGTTTAAGGGAAGTCATTGAATTATTGTTTCATGCTTACTAAGTTAACGGCCCAATTTGATATTTTTTTAAATTCCAGAAAAGTCGGAATGAGGCTCTAATATTTTTCAATGAACTATTCTAATACTATTTGATCAATGTATACTCACATTCAGAAACACACAGAGCTACCTTCAAATCAATAGTGGCAAAAAAATTACTTTTTCAAAGTTTAGGTGAATTATTGCTTTCTATAAAATGGCAAAAATCAGAAAACAAACAAACAGGCAAATTCAAATGAAACTTATTACTTTATGTATGTCCAGAGCACAAATTCTTTTAGGACTAAGAAGCAATAGTAACCGCAAATAAATAGGATTTTAAAATTTAAATAAACTGTTCAAGTTATTACAACACTAGACTGCAACAGCCAGTAATGTATAAGAACAGAAGAAGGTAAGAAGGCTTATGCCCTTGTGTAATTCTTAACCTTGAAGGAAGATAAATTCCTTTCAGGACTTCCAGTGCTTAAGAGACTGTTGATTTTACATGGAAAGGAAAACAGAGAAAGGTTTTTCACTATTAAGCATTTTCTAGTATCATCATAGGGAAAAAAAATGCTTGAAATTGGATTAGATCAGTAGCATCCTCACTGCAAGTAGCAAAAATTTAAAGCTATGAATAACTTGACTAAATAGAAAACAGGGATATCCATTTTGCTGTTGTTGGGAATTACAAATGTTATATGAGTAAAAGATTCAAGTACCTCCTAAGTAAAATAAACAGGAAGGTGTAAAAAAATACATCTCAAGCCTGAGAAAACTTTATACTTATCAATTTGCCTTTTAATATCATTGAGAGAGAGATTTTCAGATTGCGGCTTTATCTTGAGCTTTTGAATTTCTTTCAGTGTACAACTTCCTACTGACATCACAACATCACAGAATCACAGAATCATCAGGGTTGGAAGAGACGCTCAGGATCATCTAGAACAACCATCAACCTGGAACCACCATAACCATCCCTGAACCATATCCCAAAGTGCCACATCCAGACACCTCTTGAATACTCATAGGGATGGTGATATGATATACAAATTCAACTTGTGGGCAAAACACTAAGAGAATCTTATTTTCTGCAGTGCCCAGATAAAAATACAGGAAAATTAGAATAAATGGTGTTTTTAAGTTCAGTCTCCAAGTTCTCAGCTAGAGATGGGAATACAGAATCACATAATGACAGAATGGGTCAGGTTGGAAAGGGACCCCAGTGGTTCATCTGGTCCAACCTCCCTGCCCAAGCAGGGTCATCCCAGAGCACATTGCACCGGATTGCATCCAGACAGTTCTTGAATATCTCCAGGGAGGGAGACTCCACAGCCTCTCTGGGCAACCTATTCCAGTGCTTGGCCACCTGCACATGCCTTTTAAGAATTGAGCTGAAAATTAGGACTGAGAAACTACACATAAAATATCAGAGAAAACCCGCTGGAAGGAAAAATGACAATGGGGATAGGCCAAGGTTCATGGTTTTCAATACTAAGTTATAAACAGCTAAATATAACAGCTCTTTTATTGAAATTTGAGGATTCTTTCATTTTTTTCATCTACCACCATTGTTTCAGAGCAGACTTGGCCATGAGGTAACACCTTTGGCCCCATAAATTCATGGGTGGGATAGTCTTTAATTTTTAGTGGACATAGAGGATCACAGTACACACTCATCTCTTTTGAGGCCTGTGGTATGAAGAATCAGCCAGGATTTCATTGCTGCCTCTCTTTTCTACACAAGAGGCCTTGCCAGATGAACTGGGGTGTGTGAAGATTTCATTTGTAATTCCCTGAGTCTAAACTGGGCTGGGGGTCATTCCCAGGATGGGAATAAACAGGAGGTTTATTTTGCACTTACTGCTACCACCACCATCTCTTGATTCAGCCTACTTAAAATGAACATATTTTGGGTACTTTTGCTACCCAACCCTTTAAATTTGAGTTAGATAAGCATGGGGGTCATGATGAATGGCCAGATTTTGTCAGATTTGCTGCTGTCCAAGTGGGGACTTTTTCTATTGTGGCAATCCACTTTTAAGTTGTTTTAGTCGAGTTTTGTCACTCATAGGTACTTTGCAGAAGAATTCATTGTATTGTCCCCTGCAGGTGAAAATGGATGTGAGACCATCATATGAGACCACTCATGTCTTTGTCCCATCACTTGATATCATGTTAACTTTCTGGGCACAGAAACTACGTTTTCTTTCTATTTTCAGATTAAGACAACAGACCATAATTTCCTTTCTTAAAATATACAGATATCTGTTTCAAATTAGGAATTATTTTGGATCAAGATACGGCCTATGCATTCTATACACTACTTTTCACTTGGTAATTCAATTTGACAGACGTGATGAGGCTGAGATAAGTCATACAACCATCTGTGATAACATTTAGAGCTTCCCAAACTACAACACATACACCAGTCATTCCATCTGAAGAACTTTAAAAAACCCATCTATCTTCCACTTAAAGTAGTAATAACAAAATAATCCCTTTCCAGACATGGGTAACTATCCAGCCGTGACTTACAGCTATATGAATCTGGGCCAAGGAGTAAAGGATTAGTGTAATGAGCTATCATTTAGCTCAGTGAGGAACTGAATATTACCATTTTGTGTGTGTGTGTGAAATATGTGGTAGAAGGCAGAAGACAAGGCATTGCTGAAATGAGAGTGAATGCATGGCTCTGATATTTCTGTGTGAGTTGCATCTGTGCCTTGTGAAGCATGGTGCAGTAAGTGTTTGTATCGATGGCACAAGACACATACAATAAATCTGATGGTCCAGAGAGTGCAGGAATTCACGTTCTTGGAGACTTCAGTGTTTCTGTCTGACAAGCCCAGGAGAAGTTGGGTGCTGGTGTGCAGAAAGTTTGGAAGGGCACCCCTATAACAAAGGCTGCATGAAAGTGTCAGCAAGCAGCCAGAAATCTTGGCAGAGCAAGTGAACAAAAAAGTTCGTGTTCCATGGGGAAAATATTATTTGGTGAAAGGAGAGACCACCAGGAAAATCCAAGCACATCACAGACAACTTATGTACGTAGTGCAGCAAAATTGTGTCCTGCTGCTGGCACTGCTCACCGAGATGGTGATCACAACCAAAAGTGCTGCGAGTGGTGGCAGTAATGAAGGAAATAACACAAGGAGCCCTGACATTAGGTAAAACTGTCTACACAAAAAGTAACATAAACAATCTGCTGTAGTCACAGAAGGTAACACTCTTGTAATAAACTCTTCAAGTAACAGCAAGAAAACAACATTTTGTAGAGAAGATCAAAGTCAGCTGCTGATGTGTCTGCTGTATTAGCTGTTGTGACAATTGCATCTGGGTACAATGCCTGAGCAAGCAGGTTTGCAAAAACTTGTGACAATTACTTCAAGCTTTTGTTCAAACTTTATGGAGGCTTTCAGTTTTATAATACGATATAGAAACTTTTTTACACATGGGGACAAGTAATAAGAACATATTGATTTTCTTTTTTCTTCATCCTCAAACACAGTTTGTAAACTAAGTAAGGAGCTCAAGACTTGACCTATTATGAAGACCTCAATAGTTTAAACAGAAATTTAATTTTCACTGTATATACTTTAGGGTTAACAATATAAGAATTACTGTGATGCACGCACTTGCTAAAAAAAATAATATTGACAACTACGGATGGGATGAGAGAGAAGGTCATCGAAAACATAAATGGAATTGAACCACAGCCACTGGTGTTTAATAAAATCTGTACCATCACTAGATTTGTGCAAATTAACTACTAAATTTCTTATACATTGTCCACAAATTTTTTCTTCAGGTTTAAGAAAAACTGTCACACTTTTCTTACAACTCAGCAATAGGCATTAAAGAACTGAAGGGAGGTACAGAAAAGTGATGAAAAGAAACCAGTTCCTTTCCTGCACTCCTATAAACAATTTACAGATAATATTTTACTTTCACAGTTACCTGTGCATTTCTTGATATTGCTGTTTCTTTTTCCATGTGATCCTAATTTGCATCCAAAATTCTCCTCCCAAAATTCTGCAAACCAGACATTTCTTCGATTGTTAGCAAGTGTTCTGCTCCGAAAATATCTATCAAATCCTATATTCAAGAGAAGTGAAATAAGCATTAAAATATGATACAGTATAAAAGTAGTAATTTAAAGACAATAGCAGATTTTTTATAAATATAAGAACAAGAAACACCTTTAGCTACAACCTATTTTATGAGCATACTAGCATCTAGGGATTTGATTTCATTTCAAGGCCACCTAAAATCATGGGGTACCTCTTTGTTGAACAACAGGACTTCCAGGACACCTAAAATTCTGTTTCTATTTCTATAGTTAATAACACCACTTGAGAAAATAAAGATTCCTACTTAAACCTGATGATCACCAGCCTTACCCTGCAATCCAGCAGTAATAATGAAATTATGATTAACACATCCCATCTGGATTAGCTCCTTACAAGTATTTCCCTGTGGCTAAATTCTTCATGTAACATCAATAGAGATCATTTTTTCTAATCAATTACCAGTCTAGCACACTTACGAAGACACTAAGAGCTGTTACTATATCCAGTACCCTCACAGCAATAAGGGTTTTCCACTTCATCCACCAAGTCAGAATCTTTATTAATATGGTGGCTTCTTAAAGTAAGTTTAGGAGAGGAAAGCAGGGCAGAGATTGATCTCCTCCCCAGAGAATAATCTGATCCATTATCATCCATCCAATACTCTCATTTGTCCCAAAGAATGACCAGGCTGTGGTTAAGAAGCTCTCAACCCAAGGGTTATCATTATTAGGCAATTATAAGATTGCTTAATTGCAGATTCAGCATCTCCTCATCATAACAGGTATATTAAATTATTGTTGGATCAGGTCAGCTCAGGTAACTTGGTTGGAAAGCTTTTCCTGAATTCCCTGTAATCAAGGACTACATGATTTTTTATTCTTTTCAAAGAGACCTACAGTACTTGAACTTTGACAGAAAATGAAAGATTTGTGCCACGTGTCCGTACCATCTATGGACGTTCTTTTGGGTAGAATTGTTACTGCTCCTTCTGCAATCTCCTCCTGCTGCTGAACTGGTGAAATTTTTGACCCCCAGCTGTCTGAGCCAATCCAGAGAAAATGTCCAGACTGATTAGCTTTTTTGGCTGCTTCCAGTACTCTTCTGTAAACAAACAACAAATGACCAATTAAACCAATTGCATTTACAAAAACTTGAGAAGCCCCAGCATTTATTTTGGCTATGCACAAGTAAGCTTACACTAATTAATTCATCTATAGTTTTCACAGTCTAAAGCATATTCAACAATATCTGTAATGAACTCAAGACACAGAAATATACAAGTTAATTGTTTTATCTTTAGCCATATTTTTTCTAGCATTCTTATTGGTTTCTTCCTTTTCAGTCACTAAATAACAATCGATTGGCACTGCTCTCTCTTAGGAGCTAGAAGCAGTCTAGAACTATACGGAATAAAGGACCAGCACACTATAATTACAACTCAATTTCTTATAATCAGCTTTTCAAGAAGTTTTACATAGGATTGAATCTGAAACTTTTTCTTTTCTACCAGCCAACCAAGAATTTTTGTGAAGAGGAAACATCTTCAAAACACAAAATTAGGAAACAGGCACCTAATATCATCTTCATTTGCAAACATGATCACTGCTCGAGCATTTGGAGTTTCCAACAAGCGCTTAATGATCTTTTCAAATTCTCCTGGTCTTGGTTCCCGAGGAATTTTGAGTGACTGAGCAATGCAAACACCTCCTAGGAAAAATTAAAAAAGAATTTTAACACGGTAAATATCCACACTTCACATAATTCTTAGTTAACCAGGCAAGCAGAGAAAGCAAGGTGCAATCTGAGATAGAATAGCATCGCCAAAAGTACCATTTTCTATGTGTTTTGAAATATGCTCTCTACAGGCTTACACACTTAAAGTTGCATTAAAGAGTATAACGCAATTACCTGTTACTTTATCTTTTAAATACATTTTTAAACAACATTCTGAGGCCTGTTCTCAAGCACCACACTGGCTCAGCTGGATTGAGTTCCCCAGACCTACCTAATCTCTGGCAACTGAGAGCCCAGCCTTGCCACAGCATCGAACCACGGGTCTACAGTTTTACAGTCACACAGTTCATAATGTGGCTCTTCGGTATCAAGTACTGTCGCACACCTCTGCTTTGTCAGCAAAAAAGAGAATTTGCAATGCTCTCTTATGAGCAAATACATACACATCCCTTTTAATTGTTATTATGACATTCTTAATTGAGCTGTCTTAATTAGGAAGTTGTCATTGAATATTCTAAATTACTAATCAGCAAATGAACACAAACTCAGAGATGATATTTATGTTTCTTCCTGACAGAGAGTGCTAATTGAAATTTTTATATTTTACCTGTCAAGTAAAAAGGGCCAATTTCTACAGAAACTTAGTAATTTCAGATATCTTTCACAGACCAGTTCAGGGGAATCTCTATTCCCCAATTACAACACTGTTATCTGTGTTTGAGCATGCCAGGGAAAAATTCCTTGAGCCTGTTTCATGAATCACTGAGTCCATACTGATACCAGCTTCCTATACTATTGATGATCTGATTGTTTGCTGATTTGCTTATTTTAATTATTTTTTTCCCTAAGAACTATCGCCTGACTCTCATTAATATATCTAACTTCCACCAATGTTTTCTCTTGCATGTTGTTATTCTAAACATAAAAGCCTATTGTGAGGAATCTAATAAGTAATAAACCCAGAAAATTAAGAAAATGAGAAAATGTTTAGCTTTGACAAAAAGTGACATGTTACTAAACAAACGCAAGCAAATTTTACATTTTGCATCTCTACATCTAAATACTTCTACACTGAAGATTGTTTTCAGCATGAATAAGAACGTTTTTTAAAGGGATGTTCCATTTCTAATGAGTTTTAAAAGAGACATTATATTTTTATGAATGCTGGCATTAATTTTCTGCTGTATAAGATCACTTGCGGCACATACGTTTCCTTGCATTAAATGTAGTTAGTCAATTAAAGTCACAGTTAAATGGCTGTGTTGTGCATGGGGAGGCTTTACAACTTTCTCATCCATCTTATCCCTCCCATCAAAATGTTAGAATTCTGTTTTTCCAAAGCACTTCACAAATTAGGTTGATGGACACCTTCCGGGACAGGATTTGAACAAAAACAAGGGTCCAGCCAGGTGAAGCTTGGCATGTAGATCTACATGAAGGTGTTACCAAGGTCCCTTGTGTAAGCTTTCTTAAGCTTAATGTATTTAATTTTCTAGCAAAAGAAACAAAATAAAGGTATTTCTGAAGGTATTTTTCTTTATTTTACTCAAAACATGAGTAGGAATGGTTCCAAGCTGCCCCAAATCTGTCAGTGATTAAGAGGCACTTGGACAATGTGCTTTATGACTTGCTTTAACTTTTTGGTCAGCTTTGATTTGGTCAGACAGTTGGACTCCATGATCATCATAGGTCCCTTCCAACCGAAATATTCTATTCTATTCTATTCTATTCTATTCTATTCTATTCTATTCTATTCTATTCTATTCTATTATGTAATATTTAGAAAATGCTGAGAATTCATTAACAGATTTTATGCTGCCTTTGCAGAATCTCATTGATGTCAATAGCTCTCTGCACAGGCAGATCCTAAGCTTGAATCAAGTTTAGACATGGCATAAGTGAAGCATGGAATTATCAACTGCCAGTGTAAAAATAACAACTTTCAAATTACATCACCGAGTTTTAGTCATAGGCAAACATATCACCTTTTTTCATTTATGCATCAATTACTTGGGATGTTACATTATTATTTTATTCAATTCAGAAATTCATTCTACAGTGCAAGCTTGTCCTGAATTCTTCTCTGCTTTACATGAAAGAAACAATATTTGCAAATCAGAATACCTGCCATTTCTAACAAAAATTGTTTGTATATAGGTCTTTACCATCCATAAATAGTGCTACAATATAACATAAATAATTTACTCTTGTCTGCTATAAAATGGAATCTAGAACCTTTTTATTGCAACAAATTTCTTCACATTTTTACAAATATCCTGGGTCCCCATGATGGACAACTAAAATGCCAATAACAATTAATAAGCCTTTATAGCAGATGATCCTCATGTTTAGCAGGTATTTTTGAAAATCCAGTAGTGAAAAGATGGACACTTTACTGTGAAAAGCTTTAACCAATTATCTAAGCTGATATTAGGCTATAGTGACAGACACTTAAAAGTCCTTTACTCTCTTTCTCAAGTACCAGGGCTGAAATGTAGGAGAAACATTTAGCAGATATCCTGTAAATTTAACAATCAGCAATTCACTGTTAAAAAAAGAAAAACTTGAAAAAAATGCCAAGCTGTCAGCTGTCCCCAAGTCATTCAGCACAAAAAGTAAAACAGATCCTAAAAATGATATAAAGGAATAATTTGTTACCTCATGTATTTTGTAAGTGCATTTTTCAACTACTTCTATTCATGCAATGGCCCTTAAGGAAAAAAAATCATTCTACTCACATAAAACTCAAATTCAAATATTACAAAATGCATATATATAATAAACTACGTACATCCATCTACAATCCATGTGAAATGGATATCAAGCAATGCAGAACTGCAGTATCTAAAAAGGCTATTTTCAGTGAAAATAGTGTAGAAGAAACCATTCCATCATCGCAGCAGCAAGTTCAGTCATGACTGTACTGTGTATCTTGGCATCTTTTTATTGAAGAATGTGTTAAGTACTACTAGGAACAAAATAAAATGCACTTCAGCATTGTTGCTACATTTATAATAAATTGTGCAGGCTATTTCCAACACACAAAACACTTTGTACACATCCTTACCTATATATTGCATATACAGCTGTTGCTCAAACAAATAACAGGATATCAGTTTTCAGCTAATGACGAATTGCTAGATCCACAAAGGTATTCACGACATTACAGGGTCTAACCTCCTGGCACCCTGCTGCCTTTGAAATCTACAGCCTGGGATAAGTGCCCAGACATAGAGAGAGATAAGTGCCTAGGAAAAGGATTCCTATGAGCCAGCAAACTAAATAAGGAATAATTATTCCTCCAAAATAGGTAGCAGAAGTAGTTAAAGGACAAGTTTAAAGCCAGTAGTTAAGATTAATCTTACGAAGTATGAACAAAAGAGAGATTTCCCCAAATCAAGAATAAATAGGGTTTGAGAACAGATGTCTCATACTTGATACCAACGGATTTACCATTTGCTGCAGAGGTGCCAAAGGGCAGATGGTTCAGACATCCAAGGTCTCCAGAGAATGTATGGCTCTGAATTATAAGAACAAATAGTGTTTCACTCCGTCAGCATTTCTGACTGATTTGGCGTGATGACTGCTTATCTCTGTTGCTGGTTTCCAAAATCCTTTATTGTCTGGGGATGTACTTTAAAAAAACGCATTGGTCTAAATTTCTCTTGGCTAAATTGATGATAAGTCTAACATTTGTATAAGGAAATGAGAGCTAAATTTCTTCTTACTCAAGAAAAAATTATATGTTAAAGCCCCGTCAATTAAAACAACCTATGACGAAGCTTCAGAGAGTGCTACACTAAAAGCTGTTATTGAGACCAAGAAGGGAGCCAGACAGACAGACTCATTCCAGGAGCTACTTACAGACATTAGTAATTGTACCCACTTCTATTGTATCCATCCCCTAATTCATATATGACACAGGAGATGAAATTAATCTATCACACATTTCAAAGACATTAAGAGGGCACTGAAGGAAAGTAGTTCTTCAGCTACTGTGGAGGAAAACAAAAGTCTTACCGCCAAATTCTGCTAAGCCTCTTCCACCTGCTTTGAGATTTATAAAGCCAAGGTTGTCCTCAGCCAGCTCAGAGCTTGATTGGAGGAATAAAACAGTTAATATGAACCACCTTGTGTCAGGGATGACATGTATCCATTTATCTCCTCTCCAGCAGCTATGAAATGCCATACCCAGCACCTGGGGCAAGGGGATGATGAAGAGAAGGTGAGCAGAGGTGGGAGCTGGAAATCAGGCTCATGGCAGAAGCTGCCTTACTCCTGATAGGGGGCTCAGTCTGGCAACCCTGCACCATGGTTGCAGCTGGAAATTCATGTGCTTTTAAAACAGAGACATAACCAGACCTGGTCTACAATGACATGGTTTTATCTCTGTTGAGATAAAAATCACATCTTAAAAAAATTGTTCCAGGCTAGACTTGTTTTGCTTACAGGTACTCTGTATAACTCCCAGCTTGTGGGAAACAGGTTATCACTAAACAAACAAACAAAACAAAACAAAACAAAACAAAAAAGCGGGATTTTGAAGATATTGTCAGTACATTGGATAAATAAATCTTTTTTTGGTGGTCTCACAACGAGACAAATGGAAAAACAATGGATATGTAGTACCTGCATAATTTTGGTAGGTAAACATAATAATATTTATAATAATAAATACTGATTTTTGCTCATATGGGTTTTGAAGTCACAAGATGGCATGCTGATTGTAAACCATTAAATATTCAACTATATGAAGTTGTGTGTCAGAAGATGTTGAGAATGTGTTTGGAAAATAGCAAGCAGACTTGGTAGAAAACTTGTACAAACAAATTAATTTCCAAAAAAAAAGACTGAATGATGAAGTTCAATGCAAATACAAGGGCTGAATTGTCTCCCACCCCAGGTAGGATTCAGCACTATATTATGGATCAGCTAAGTGGGATACATAAGAATGGTCACCATTTTTATATCAAGAAAGCTGAAGATCATTTTCAGTTCAAGTGATCACTGCTGGGACCACAACCATGCTACTCAGAACCAGTTTACCCTCTAAACTATTTCCCCACATAAATATAAGTAGCCCTACCATTATCATAGGGAAGGGATCAAGTTACGCACTTTGTTACCACAAGGAAGTGTACCTCACCTAACTCAGTACACAGCATTGCAAGTCAATTATTTCATGAGAGCTTCATCACAAATCACATTGCTCCTGAAAAAGCTCAAGACAAATAGCCAGGCCATATCTGGGATCCCATCGTACCTGGCAGGAATTTTTCAGCTGCCTTCAGGTACACGTCCTTCTTTTACTATGAGTTATATGTCACTGGTCATTAGGCTAGCAAAATTCTAATGTAGGTCTGTGGAAAGTTTCCAAAAGACATTACAGAAATATGTGAACGCAGATAAGTTCTTATTCCAAGTAGGGGAACAGATGTCAGAAACTCAGAAGAAGCCTCAGCAAGAAACTCCTGTGAGACCCACAGGGTGCTGCTTCAGGCAGACAGAGCCTCTGTCTGACAGAAGACTGCACACTTCTGACAACATGACATGATGATGCAGAAGAACATAAGGAAAAACACACAACTGCATTTCTCCTCCTCTTCCAGTCCTTCCACTGGTTATATTGAAAGTCTAGAAAATCTAGACCTGGTTATTCTGAAAGGCTGTTCCAATTGCCAGGAACCTAGATCAGTATCAAGATTATTGAAGATACTAAAAATTACAAGATGCTCCAAACTCAAGTTCTGTTGACAAAATTCAGAATAATTTTGTGACTTAGTGAATTCATCAAGACATTCATTTTAAGTAGAGAGTTCATTATTTCTCAAACTTGGGTGGTAAAAAATTAAAATATTAAAGAAAAATGAGGTGACTGTTCCCCATAGGACTTTTACTGATGTTGATAATCAGTCACTTTTAGCAATTATTATTTAAACTACAACCAACCTGCCATCCTCTTGTGTGTCCCTAGATTCCCTTAAGAATAATTTGCTAGAGTATGAGTCAACAGGGAGTGACACCCCAGAAGATATAATTACAAGTCGAAGATAAAATTTCTCAAGCAATAATTTTTCAAAATTAAATTTCTCCTTAGTGCCAAAGTGCTGCTGCTGGGAGGTCTGAATGCAGCCATGCATTTTGTCCAGAGCTACCTTTACTAAACTACCCCAAGAAATGTTACTCGCACTGGTGCCGCTGCACGGACTTCAGGGTAGCTTAACTTAGTAAGAACCTGAGCACTCAGCATGCTCTGTGCTTCCACCAAAGACAGTGCCATGGCATCCTGCCTGCTATTCATGTCCAAATCTGCTTAAATCAAATCCCATTCCAGTGCACTTCATTTGTTGCAGTCAGAAACTAACTGCGCTATGGCAATAAACTCAACTCTTGTGGCTTTTCACTTCCCCAGAAGATCACCAAGTACCTCAACAAAAAATTCACTGACTTACTTCTGCAAAGGCAGTTAATTCTTCAGCCAATAGTGGCAGTACTTTTTGATGTAAGGTAACAGGAGGAAAATAATTTTAAAAAATAAGTAATATAAACAATAATTTACTCTGAATTGACAAAAGTGGCACTTAGTATACAAAACAAATATAATGGAGGATGAGAGATTTTGTTATAACCTTTGAACAGACAGAAACGTTCTGCATTTCAAACTCATATATTGGTGTCTCATTTCCTTTACTTAAGTAAAACTGCATCTCCTCAAAATCCCTTAATATTTATGACAAAGACTTTCTATTGCACAAGCAAGTTGGCAATACTTTTTCACTAACATGTCAGGTACAATTATGAGCCTGACTTTCTACTCAAAAGTAACAGCTGTTAGGAGATCAAAGTCTCTCTTGTTTATTATAGTGTTTTAGAAAAGGCTTTTTAGCAAAGAGTTTATTGTTGAGTCTTACATTTATTAATTATTTTCCAAGAAAAACAAATTAGAAGACATTAAGCAAGACCATGAATGAACACACAACATTTTGATAAGTACAACTCACCCATTCTTTTTGAACGCGTTTTTCACATTCCTACATGCATTCAGAGGCATACATCCATGCATATTTCACAAGCACATGTGCTTACACAGATCCTTACACTCTGGTCAAAGCAGATGCTAATTCTAAAATAGAAACGGGAGAGAGAACAAACCAGCTCTGCCACTACATGAGACCACTGGCTACTGGCTTCAGTCAACAGAGTCAGTTTCTAAGGTGACATGAAGCAAGAGAGATCTGCTATTTTGTACTTCCATTCTGAAAAGTAAAATATTGTCTTTTCATTTTTTTGGTTGTTTTTTTTTTTTTTTTCCCCTGGAACAAACTGTTCCAAAATGTAGTGCCACGGATTCTGTTAACACTAGCATCTGATGGAAAATAACTGCAAAGAATATTCCCACCATTTCCAAACCTACACATTTTTTTTATTTTTTCAGATTTGAAAAAAAAAAAAAAACCTGCAAAAGCCATATTTTTTATCCTTTGATTTTTAGTGCTATTTCTGCAAATGAAAGCCAGCTTCCACAGTTTTGAAAGTGAGAGGCTAAAAGAAAAATCTGTAATGGAGATGTTTATGAATGGGTAAAAATCACCTAGTCACCCAAAAAAAAAA
>VYZT01038462.1:1056-21303 GCA_013400735.1 Pomatostomus ruficeps | reverse complement strand
AAAAAATCTGAAAAGTAAGAGTCCTGGAAGGTTGTGAGAGAAGATGTTCCTTCTCCACAGTGGCTCCCTGTATAATTACTTCATAAAAGATATGGGATGCTCAGTCAAACTTCAAAACAATCTGTAGCCAAAACACTGTCATTGAAACAGGCCTCCTCTTACATTTACTGGTCAGCTGTTGCAATGCTTTCACAGCTATGTCTTTTTATTGTCACACTGGATATAAATATTTCCCTCTGGGGAAGCATTGTTCTTGCTACTTGAAGATCTAAAACTTGTAGAAGCATAATATGAAAAGAGAAATACACTGCTATTTTCTGTTTTCTGCCTACATTCCACGTACATCCTTAATGAGGAAAGAAAATCCTCTATATTTTCGGGGGTTTTTTTGTTTTCTAAAGATCTGGGAAACCTATGTTATGAAAAGAAATTTCATAAACTCTAAAATATTTTCAAATTTTGTTTTTAAAGTAACATCAGTTCTGACTTATATAAAAGTAATAGCATGAACTCAAACCCTGACGTGTGGCTACCTAAAGTGTTTTCCTCCAAAAGTAAATTTGCTTGAATATGGCCCTAATTCTTTCCTCTGTTTCTCTACAATTCCCCATATTGATGGGCCTGACTAGCTGGAAAGATTTCGATTTGATATTCTGGGTAGTTGAGATGATAACAGCCTATTCAAAAAGTTCTAGAGAGGTTCACGCATAAAAATCATCAGTTCACTCTAAGTACGTCCCAAGTCACAATCCACAGTGGTTCATAGAAGATCATGAAGATGACACAGGATCTTTTAGCATTCCTTATAAATATGTTTGGGCAGGAAAAGAAAGTCTGTGGCAGTGACCCAGCCAGCTGTCTCCATGAAAATTAAAGAAATAACTTGGGTAGATTTTTCTTCCCAAGATAGCAAATCTGAGGAAGATGGAGAAAGCATGCTTGGGGGAAATCCCCTAACTACCACATTTTAACCCTGTCAGTCAAAGACCCTGTTCCACCTCTGTTATTTTAATACTCATCAGATTGTTTTATTATTCAGCAATTGCTGGAAACTTCTACCTTTCTGTTACATTAATTGGTTAATGCAAATATGTTCCGCCTCTGTCCAGAACTCATTGGAGAACTGTCACCTCTCATCACTCTGATTTGAAGAGACCCCTGGACCCTTCCCCTGTGAGCACCCGTTTCCTTTCCCCTTAAAACTCCGTGTCACCACCCCCCCCCCCCCCCCCCACGTCTTTCTTGTAGCCCGCATCCCCCAGAGAATAAATCTGGGTGCTGCTACTAGAGAGTCCATTCTCTCTTCTTTGTTCCTGCCTCGCTTCATTACCATCAACTGCTCTGCTCCCCACTGCAGAGTTGATAACTAGGTAAATAGATAGACAAAGAAATACCACTCTTCTGTGGCTGTCTATCTGACCAAGGCTCTGGATAATTGCCCCGCAGACCCCTGGGCAGTCCTGCAGTCCCAAAAAGCATTAGAAGTCCACTACGGAAGGACTGGATTTTTTAAAAACATTTATTACTAAATAAATATAAGCTTTTTTTCTTTTAGGATACTTAGCTCCCTGCAGGCCTCTTTAGTTTATCAGTTTTTATTCCATTCCCCACCTTGTTTATTTTAAATATTTTACCAGTGGTATAAAGGTCTGCTTTCAGTTCAGTTGTCCTGGGTTGCTTGATTTTAATAGTAGGCTGCTATTATACTTCTCCCTTGCATGCTTCTAAATGCTATTGTGGTGTTCAGAGATTGCATTCAGTCACCTCCTTTGAACTGAAATGCTGTACACAGGCAGTGGAACCCAACTTTTAATCATGCCTTCTAAAAAAAATAGCAGCTGTGATTAATGTTCTCATCTCAAAACTTCTTGGTCTGCTTTGTGAAGACATTCTTCTTCTTTGTGGTCATAAAATAATCACAGTTTTCTTGTATTCAAAGATAAAAAAAAAACAACCTTTCTGCTTTTTTGCCATCTTCAAAAAGATATGCAGCAAAATCAATTTTTATCTTTCTTCATGAATTTCTGTAGCCCTAAAGTTCAATATCAGGAAATTATTCTTAAAATTAGGTATGTGTTATTTAGATTAGGTTATCTCTATTAATCCAATATTTATTTTCTCATAATTTTAACTATCAAAATGGTTTGCATATAAAGAATTACTTAACTTTAATGTAGATCAGTCTGAGTTTGACTAGTGATGTTTGAGCTTGAGTGTGACGTTTAAAAAAAGCCTCAAATTGGAAATTCAAAAAAATAGCCTCAAAAAATAACTGTCAGCTAATTCTTTTTGTGAAACTGGGAAAAATAATTCTGTGATTTTCTCAATATGAAATTATACACAAAAAATTACAATGAAAATCAAGAAGGGATCGCTTCTGATGGAGTCTTGTAGGCAAATCTAATGCCCAGGAAGTAAATATGATACAGATTCACATTCCCCTACAACAAAATGAAGACGCACACGGATACAATGGAACTTACTGCCAAAATTCTTACATAGCCTACACTGAAGTTAAACCCTTGCTGACATTACTCAGGTTCCCACTTGCACCTGGTGCTCCAGAGGCCTTGTCTGCTTCCACAGAAATTTTCATCAGGAGCCATGAGGACTTCAGCCTTGCAGCCAGCAGCCTTCAGCTGAAGTGTCCTTCTAAATCACGATTATCTTACAGAGGTGGCATCATGTATGATGAGCTCTGTTCATCAATTAGACTAAAAGAGAAAATATTTTTCAGACCTAAGGGACAATTTGCATAATCTACTTTGGCCTCTTTGACCTAAGGGGGATCAGAATATTTTTCAATGGCCTAACTTTAGCTTTTAGAAAGGCAGTTTCATTGAAAATTCAGTATTTTGCACTTGTTAGACAATATTTTAAAGGACAAAATGAAATAGTGGTTGAATTTCTTATCTTAGCAATATTAAAACATTAAGATAAAATGGAATTTTTAAAATTTCAAATGTATAGTTTGTTGCTTGGGGTTTTTTTAACTCAGTAGAAAATAACATGTCAGCACTACTGAGACAAAGAAACCAAATACTTGAGAAGGAAATGGTTTTTTTCCTCTGCATTTCTGAAATTTCACAAAACAAATTTCAATATTTGTTTTAATTTTTTAGTATCAGAGTTTTCAAAGTACTGGAAATACAGTTTCTGAGTGGTTCTAAGTGTAGTGAGTCAAAGAATGCTACCCTGTAATGTCTTGATCAAATGGTTTCCATGTTAGCTGAAGTGCACATGGTTAAAAAAATAAGCATTTTAAGGCATGAAGGGTGTCCCATGCTGCTGTAGAAGTTCCTCAAATTATTTATAATCATTTTTACTGAAAAAAATCCCTCTTAATCAGTTTATTTTTTAATGTTTCTAACTTCAGTTTGTAAACAACTCGGTCTGGTTACACTATTTTCATCAAAAACAGACATCCACCTCCCTCATTCTTCCAAACACAACAACTTGTACATTATGAAGTTTTGTGATCAAGTTGTATTAAAAATTAGGAAGGCTGGCTTTATTTCGTTAAGTATCTAGGCTGCAAGTTACATTTTCAAAATTTATATATCTATATATATATATAATTTTTGATGTTTGCACCTAACTCTATCTGACTTCAAAGTTCTTTGAGAGCTAGACACTTGGGTAAAAACACCATTAGGATCTAAAAATATTACGGAATTTTATCTTCTGACTTCTCAACATCGTGGGAAATAAAAAATTAAGAGAATAAAGCTAAGTCTTATATATTGCTTCAGGTCTTTATGTTTCTTTACACCAATTGAAAATACAGTGATATTAAGAATCAGCAATACTTCTTCTGTAACACAGCAGTAAAATGAAGGAGTTACTGACTCTGCAGTCATCTACTGTGGCAGTGACCCAGCCTGCCTTCTCTATGAAAATTAATTAAATAAATTGGATAGATTTTTCCTCTCAGGACAGTGAGTCTGGCGGGATGGGGAAGGCATGGCTGGGGAATCCCCTGATCCTCCCATGTTTTAGGTTGTCAGTCAAAGTCTCTGTTCCACCCCTTTTCCCTCAGAGTTATTTTTAATATTCATAAGGTTATTTTAATATTCAGAAAGCTCTGAAAAGTTCTGCTGTTCTGTTATGTTGATTGGTTACTTCAAACATGTTCCTCCTCTGTTCAGAACTTATTGGATACCTGTCATTTCTCATCATTCTCTGATTTGTGGATCCTGGACCCTCCCGTCTGTAGCCTCCCCTTCTCGTTCCCCTTAAAAACTCCATATAACCATTCCACGAGGTCTTTCTCATAGCCCTGCATCCTCAGACGATAAACCTCGGGTGTGGCTACGGGGGAGTCCGCTCCCTCTTCTTTGGTCCCGCCATTGCTCTTTTTACACTGGTCGCTTCTGCCTCATTGGCTGCGGAGCTGACAGCTAGGCAGAAGGGATAGACAGAGCTGTGTCTCTGCAGCAGGCCTATCCGGCCAAGCACTCCGTCGCCCTCAGGCTTCCAGGCAGCCTCCGCGACCAGCGATAGTCTACGTACATAAACTTACAGAAGCCTACCTTCATTTTAAAAATATAACTGAATTCAAGTTGTCCACACAGATCCTGTAGCTTTTAGAAAACTTGCTGCACTGTCTCTATGCATTTAATACCGAGAGCTTTCTGTCTCTATGCATTTAGTAAAAGTGGTAAAATGTCTCTTGAGAAGAAGTTCAGGAGTGAGCGGATCAGCTAATTGGTCGTGTCTTGAAGCATGTTGGGATGAAAGATTAACTGAATTCATAAAAGTCTAGAAAAAAAAATAAGTGGGTCAAAAATGGACCAGGAGACATCCTCAGACAGCTGCAACAGGCCTGAGAATTTACAGCTGAAAGAAGCAGCTGGAAAGTGTTCAGGAGATCTATGCATGCAATCACAGAGAGATCGCAAACAGCACAGTTGCAGTGACAGTCTGCTTTAAGGCATGTAACAACAATGTAGAAACATTGGGAAAAGTGTAGAAGCACTGAAATTGTCTTAATTCTGGAGTATAATAAATGCTGAAAAGATACTTGCCTGTTCTTGGACAAAAGATACTATCTATGTGCGTGCATTGGTGCAGGTGGCTCGGTGAGAAGCTGCAGGTTGAGCTCTGGGGGCAGGAGCCTGAGGCAAGAGGCAGCGAACTGGTGCCAACTTTTTGCAGAACAAAGGGCATGGGGACCTGTGTCACTGACAGGTGCCTGGGCACTCAGACTATAAAAGGCAAGGAAACCTTGTCTGACTGCAGAGTGAGCACTGGGAGTGAAGCAGGACATCCATTGGCTCACTGGAGCTGCCCATTGCTGAGGGGTTCTGAACCCAGCTCAGGTGTTTGATAGTGACTGCTAGAGAGGTTCCTGGATGGCCAGACAGGAAAGTTTCCTTAGCATATAAAATAAATTGCAGAAATACAGCAGTGTTTACTTTTATTGAATATCTAATTACTCATATTGGTTTTTGTTTGATGACACAAATATCAAATTAATCTTCTGAATTAATCCTACCTTGTAAATTATACAGCAGACATATACTAAGGATTCTAGATAGGAGGTCTGATGAGTTATCTGATTCAGATCACTATTTCTATAACAGTAGGGATGCATTTGCCTTATTGGGAAAGGATGAGCAAACAGAATCTGATGTTACGTAGTCTGTCAATAGTTGTACCAGGACAGGATTTAACCCTACCTATCCTTTATTCAGATGCTAGAAACATGGCTTCATTTTCACTAACATCATAAAAGGAATAAAGATTTTACTAACATCAGAGTCAGAAAAACATGGCAAGAAAGCTGCTATCCATACAGGGAGAAACAGAAGAACCTGCTCTTTTCATGAAAGTTATCCATACACAGCTCATGTAAAATCCCTGGAAAGAATGGCAGCCAGTAGGAAGAAGAGGTTTTGCTCTTCTAGTCTGAACTTGGAAAGTCTCAGCTAGCATATATGGATCTCACTCAACGGGAGCCAGGCTGCTCAATGACATCAGATGAATGATGCAACTCTGTTCAGAATTAACACTACAGTAAATCATCATCAGCTGTAAAAGAAATGGAAGGCAGTGGTTGCTTTGTCATAGATTATGTACTCAAGGTACATAGTAACTGACAAAAGATGTCTCCATCTCACCCCCTTCTAATACAAGGTTTGATAGATCCACTGCATTTTGAAGAGAATGAGATGAAAAAACATGCTAACAATGACACAAAAAACATAGTCACCAAGTACAAAATTGCTTTTATGAGCATTGCACAATAGTGGACACTATGATGCTGTTAATACAAGATGAAATGAAAACCTATGTCAGCGCACATCTCCACATAGACCTTTGATCAAGAAACTATCTCATCAAGGGCCTGAAGGATTTTTCTCTGTCCGCACAACTTGTCTGATCACATGGTTTCAGTAATTTGAGACAGTTCATTACATGTAATATTTTTAAACATCCTCCATTATGGGGTTTTTTTTTTCAAAACCTATAAAAAATTATACCAGACAAAAATATATTATTCATGGAGCACATATCTAACACATTATAAAAGAAAAATGCAGTAATACATGTTTTCAAATTTTATTAATTCTGAAATGTATTGCCCATCAAATCTGTCAAAAGATGCGACAGGGAAAATGAAGGTACTTAAATTTACTCTGAGTTATACCTTGAAAAAAGATATATGATTAGCCCCATGGACTCATGAGAAAGAAACTCCACCTTGCAGTAACAAAATATCCATTCTATATTATTTGATGAAAGTAGCAAGGATAAAAATATGAAGATAACATAGAAGACAAAGAGAAGATAACAAAGCAAGTAAGGACTGGAGACATGTGCTACACTCATTTTTCAGTGTAGTGCACAAATAATAGTGCTGATCCTAAAACAAAATCTTTGGCAAATTCCTACTGCTAAAATAAAAATACATTTTTGTTTGCAATGCTTTATGATTAATCACTGTCAAGTTTTGAAGTGGAAAAAAATGCAGTAGGAATGTAATCCTTTATTCTCCAGACTTCCAAAGAACTTTCTTGCTCTGCTTATTTAAAGAAATTTCCCCATTGAAATACATACTCCTGCCATAACAAAGAGTAGTAGAACAAGGGTCTTTCACACCCTTCATACTAAACCTACTATGGAAGTTTGCATTGAAATTTTCAAGTCAAAAGCATATTTTCAAATCCCAGAAGAATTCAATAAAAGTTACTAGAAATTTGAGTATTAAAATTTTTATTTTTTCATGTTCTAATTTCTGATAGCAGCCAAAATACTACAACTTTGAGAATATTTTTCTTTATATTAGAAAGATCACAATCAGCCAAAGATGCACAAAGTTGCACTGAATGCAGTATTTGAAGAGAGAGTATCCCTTTCCCACCAATAAGAATGTTTTCAGTGATGGAAAGATGGAAAAGAAGGAAATCAATTTCAATTGTGTGCAGGTTTGGCTGGAATAGAGTTAAATTTCTTTATAGTAGATAGTGCAGTGCATGTTTTGGATTTAGGACAAGAATAATGTTGATAACACAGGGATGCTTTCATTATTGCTGAGCAGTTCTTATGCAGAGCCAAGGACTTTTCTGCCTCACACCCCAACCCCACGAGGGAGGAGGCTGGAGGTGTACAAGGAGCGGGGAGGGGACACAGCAGGGACAGCTGACCCCAGCTGAACCAAGGGGTATTTCAGACCATATGGTGTCATGCTCAGCATATAGAGCTGGGGGCAGGAAAAAGGTGGAGGACCTTTGGAGTGACGGCATTTGTCTTCCGAGGGCACTGCTACCTGTGATGACGCCCTGCCCTCCCTGCCCTCCTGAGGATGCCTGAACACCTGCCTGCCCATGGGCAGTAGTGAATGAATCCCTTGCTTTGCTTTGCTTGTGTGCGCAGCTTTGGCTTTGCCTTTTAAAGTGTCTCTATCTCAACCCATAAGTTTTCTCACTTTTACCCTTCTGATTCTCTCTCCCATCCTGCTGTGAGGCTGAATGAGCAAGAGGCTGTGCAGGGCTTAGCTGCCAGCTGAGGTTAAACCACAACAAATAGTAAAATGCAAAAGACAGCTCTGAAGAGCACAAATAAATTCTGCTTTCTTTTTTCTTGTGCTTGCTTCTTGCAGAGGGACTAACATTTTAAAACAGAGTAGCTAAAAAATGAAAATAAAAGGAATATGGGAGGGAAAAAAATATATTAACTGCAGAATATCACTTCTGATAGCTTGTCTGAAAATAAATTTAATTCCAATGAAGAAAGCAACATTATATACATACACCAGTTTAAGACAACCAAGCCACTGTGTAAAACATCTGTTTACAAGAAGACAAGTCAAGGACAGTGAGCTTGCTGTGCTCATGCATTTCCACACAGCAGAACATGCACATAAGGTCTACTAGAACCCATACCAGAAATTTGTGTACAATCTGCAAGACGTGCTCCAACCTCAGGCTTCAGATTTGGGGTCCTGGGGTAAATGCATAAGGATCTCAGTGTCTAAATTTAACTCATCTGAGTTTTTGTAAAACTGTAAAATGTTTAGCCTGGGCTAGCGTTTTTCTCAATGAGAACTTTACTTCTTGATACATAAACTAATCATTGGCAGGTTTCCCATATGAAGTCAATTACGTGCACAGCAATCCTAGTAACCAAACTCTGGCCATTTTCCACTCAGACTTTCACACTTTTTCCTCTCCTGTGAAACTTCTACTCACTTGACTTACGACTCGTCTCTTGCATAGGAAGAAAAACATGAAGCATGAGATTACAGTCAGTATGGAGGAGAGGAGCAGAAAAGGGATTCTAAGGATCTTCAGCTTCCCTTTTAGTCTGCTGTCTCCAAAAAATACATTCACAATACAGCATAGTTCCCTGGAAACTCCCTCCGGAGGAGAACACCTACAAAAGACCTACAGTGCTTCACAGAGTCTGTTTCATACCATAACACTCCCCCCCCCATAAGACACTGTCCTATGCTGTCACATGTGAAACACAGCAGGAATGCTTAGTGTCCTCACCACCATAACTGTAGTCAAGACCAAAAGTATTTAACGAAGGAAAGGCATCTGTCATGCACTTAAAGAGATTCCAGCAGCAAGTCTTTGTTGTAAAATCATATCTGAATAAAGGACATTAAGAGCACAAAACAATGTGGAATAGAATTAGTTATTGATTGGCTCCTTTCGATGCTGATTTTTTTATTGGAAAATAATATACTAATATCCTAGAAATCACCCTTAACTATCTGTGGGCTGACAGATTCAGGTTAGCCGTTTAGAAGCTGAAGGGCAATGCTGCAGATGACAAAAGTCCAGAGGCAATCCCACATGGGACTTCCTAAATTGAATTCCTGCTCTCACAGTGTTGCTATGTTTTCCTCCAAGCTGTATGCCTCAGATTGCCACTGCATGCCAAGCTCAGCTAGGGCACAGTGAGAGCCTGATTTAAAATCAAAGCCAACTGACTATTTTTATTTTTTTTTAACAAGGCACAGTGAAATGATGCCTATGGCATCAGAGAATTTACAGTCAGTCTAGGTCCCTGAGACAGAGGCAGTGAAATGAAACAGGCAAGGACCTATCAAAAACTAACACAAGGGCATGCACATAGAGCTGCTTTCTAAAGTTGTAAATTCTGAGAAATTATCAAGATAATGTCTTAATAGATAACTTAGATTTTATTCTCAGAGTTAGCCAGGAAGTAGCCCAGCTTCTCTCAAGTGCTAAATCTAGTGACTAGCAATGGAGAGGATAAGAAAATATTTTAATTATACCCCAGTCTCCTGGTATTTTCCCACTGAGCACCTCCGCACTATATCTGTCAAATTCTGTCTTCCGTTCTCCTTGGATACTTCTGTCTACAAAGCTAGGGTCAGCCCTTCCAAGCATGAGCCAGTACGGTGGGACTTACATGACTCACTCAAAAATAGTTTTCACAGAGAGGATGCAACAGAAAAAAATTACTATAGTGTAAGCTTGCATATGCTGAGTTCCACCCCACTAAGAGATGGATACCAATTCTCTGTCAGAAAAAAATCCTGTTCTTTACAGGCAAACAGCATGTCCCTGGGCACTTACAGTGGAGTTTGAACACAAATTCATTCCTTGGCTGATTTCACAGAATCTTCACAAAGAGATGAAAACTCTCATCATCGCTTCTCAGAGCACATATGGATAGCATACACCACTACACACTTTGTTGAGAATTAATAATGAAAAATTAGATAAATTCAAAGAATAAATGATTTGTTGCATTTTGTCACTGAAGAGACTAGGAAAAAGGCCTAATATTATATTATTATTACAATTGACGTCTAGAATGGACAACATTCTTTCCTTCTAATAAGATTGCATATATGAAAGGAAAGGACACTTTTTTGCATCTCTGCAGAAGAACTTAGTTCTATATTTTTATTTGGAATAGTCTTTTTTTTCCCCCACATTTGTGGCTGAAAGTTCCTTGCCAGCTGTCAATTTAATTAAATTTTGCTAACTGAGCTCACTAGATTTCCAGTTGCAAGGGAATCTCTACAGGAGAACAGCTATTATGGGTCTGACCAAAGGTCCTTCTTCCCTGATAGTCCTTTCCTGGCTATGAGTCATAATGGCAGAGTGGAAGAATAAACATATGTGCTGACATATTGTTCTAGCCTTCAATAATCTCCAGCTCAAGAGCTTTTTGAGAGTAGGTGCTCATCAAAAGCTCTTGTAAGAATTTTTCTTCATTAATACACTTAGTCCTTCTGAACACAGGCAAAAGTTATAGTAGATGGTCCAGGGGTTCCGTCAACATCAATAAGCCTAAACTTTACATTGCCTAAAGATCAATTTTCCTCTTTCTTTTTTCATTATTACAGTCTTAAGCTCCAAAAAACATAGTTTGATCCTAATGCCACGGCAAAGTCTTCCCATTGTTGCATATACTTTGCAGCTTTGCCTTCTAGTTAAGCTGGTGGTCTTATTCATCTTATATACACATCACTTTCCCTCCTCTTTTAGGAACAGATCTGCCAAGTATATTTAGATACATTTCTATGCAGCTTCCCAGAATATTCTAGTACCTAAAACTGTAAATATATTTTTATATCCCCATATGTGCGTCTGCAGATTTTTTTTTTCATGGACCCCAGAAAACTGGCCAAGAAAAACAGCATATGCAAGAATCTGAATGTACAGGCATATATGCACATCTCTAAAGGCTGCATGCAAGACTTTTTGAAGTAACAAGTTCTTTAGTTTCTAGGACAACTGAAATCAAGGACCAGATATATTTGACAAGCAATTCAGTGCTCAGGAATCAAGAGAACTTTATTTTTTTTATGAATGACTCAAAACACTAATTACAGAATAATCCCAGATATATTTTCTTAGTGACTTTTTACAATGGCCTAGCAATTATCTGGTACATATTGAACCCCTTTTTGCTACATATTCAAATATGGTGATTTCCTATGTCTATTTCTGTTTATAACTATCCAGTAACTGCAGTGTTACAAGGTGAAGTTCTCAGATGCTGAAAAAACTTTTCTCATGCATCTAAAATAATTGTACTTACAACAATAAATTTAACAAGACAAAATTTGTTACTGATTTGAGTTCGCCAATTTCATTGTTTGCTTCTAGAAGTCCTATTTCATACTGCATAACTCCCTCGAAGTCACTGGAAGGGTTTCATTTTTTCATGGTTTGTAATGTTCATTAGATATTTATATGAAAAATGAGAACAAACTATGCTACAGTAGATAGAACAAAAACAATTTCATAGGGCAGTAAACTCTCATACTCCAGGGCATAACCCAGCCAGTAATTTATAGCGTTAGGCAGAAGTTTGCTCACGGACAGATTATTTTTGCTCACGGACAGATTATTTTGAAGAGAATACAATTAAATGTTAATTACCTTCCATCAAAGCATCCATTCAGTTGTAAACTGGACAAAATATGGTATCACAATTTCTTTGCCTGTGTCTTTGTGAAACCAGCTCCCTGCCTGCCACCCTTGCTCGGGTGACTTCCACAGCAATCTTTCACATAGTCAGACATCAATTGAACTAGATGATATTTTTTACGATTTAAAATGTGTTTCCTAGCCTATTTACTTCTTCATTTTACTTTATTCTATTTCCTACATCCTTTTTTCTTTAAGGTATGAAATGACCACTTTTTATCAAGTGAGCAAGGCAAAGCCTCTGTATATTGCTTTCATACTGTATATACCACCCTGAAATACACCTACATTTGAAAGCATAAATTATCTTCTTCCCTCGTTTGCACATAGACTCTTATGAGCAATATCTAAAATTGTATTGATCAAATTTATCCAAGGCTTGCAGTAAATGAAGATATAGAAAAATCCTTTTAAAATGTAAGATTAAACATAAAATACATGCAATTATCTACCTTGTTATTAATACACTTCAGAAAAAATACTGGAATAAGCAAAACCCTTTCCCCACTGCAACCATTGATCAAAGAGTTTTTACAAAGCACCAGAATTAACTGTCTCTAAAGTGATCATTAGTCTGATTGTCCTTTTAATTCAAAGGTGTGTTGCATTTGCTTAAGCATAATTTACTGTCCAAGTACCTTGTCATTTAATGTCATTACATTTTTGCAACAATTTTTCAGTGAATTTATCTCACAAAACTCCTCATCTATAACTTCCTTTCCCTTTGAGTTGTATCATACTTCTGGCAAATAGGTTCAACCTCATACAATGCAAAGGGAATCAAAATAAAGGAAAGGAGAAAGTGATTCAAAGTTTCCATGAGACTACAAAGTGACTGCACACAGTAACACAAGGGCCTTTCACACAAGATAGTGCAAAAACACAATCCAGACCCAGAGTGCAACACCATGAACTGTGAAGGCTTGGCCATTAGAAGTAGAAACATCCACTCTTCTTATTTCTCATATTTCTTGGAGAAAAACCTGAGTGTGTCCAATCTTAAATGCAATAAATAAGGCAGGGGATTTGTTCTCATCATTCCCTTCCACCCGACAGCCATGCAGTGACCATTGCAGCTGCTTTTATGGGTGAGAGGGCTGGAAGCAGGTCCCACGGCACATGTTATCAGCATCAAAAGGAGCTGGTGTCAGCTCCTCATGAAGAGACAAGCACGAGCTTCCAGCAAGACAGAGCCCAGGGGCAGCCTGAGGTGTCGGGAGGGACAGTCATGCACTGGTCTCCTCCCTGTCCCCGGTGAGGCAGACAGCACACACCACAGTGGCAGGGGACCTGCCTAGCAAACATCCCAAACCTGTCCAGGAGGGTCAAGGTTGGAGACTGTGTCGGCAGCCTTCTACTTACCCCTACTTCCCCTTTCCCCAAAGCTGAGATTCCTTCGAGAGAAGGAACAAGAAAAGTTTGTTTTAACAAGTCTCTCAGCCCAAACTGCTAGATAACTTAAATCAGGAAGATCTTCTGTGACAGTATATTAAGCTTTGCCTGATAAGAGAAAAATAAATTAAATAACTGCTGTGCAGACACAGAAATCTATTTTTGATTAATTGTGATTCTTGAATGGTATTTAAGAAAACTGCTTCCAGAATGAAGCAGCATGACTTGATTTCTGAAATACCCTTGTCTTTGAGATACACGCTTGCTTTATAAGCAACTACCCTCTACCTCATCGGGATACAGTGTGCAACTAGAGCTCTCTGAAGTTAGGGCAAATCCTATCATCTGAACTTCAATCAAAAATTTTGTTAAATAATAACAGAAAGCATTAGACACAGAGCTGTATTTTAGGGAAAGGAGGTTCAAAAACCCTTCTTTAGGTTCATTGTGGTTTAGAACAAATAATGATAATAGCAAAAAAGAGTTCCCAGTATTATGACAAATTACAAACAAAAGCTACTTGGTTACTTTTTTAACTGAAAATCCAATATCAGCCTGCTGATGGTAAGTGGAAGGAAAGCACAAGGACAGGTATTGACATTTTGTATTTCTGAACCTGTCCCTGGGACAGCACATTCTTTCTTTGGCATTTCTTTCACATTTACTTAGAGCACGATAAATATATCTATCCAAGCAACTATATCAACACTAAGAGCTTATTTTATCTAAGTTCAGGCGTCTTGTGTTATGTAGGTGGAAAGGCAGATTCATTTCTCCTTCTTTCTCGAGATGAGTAGGTGTGTGGAAAAATGCCATATGAATCAAATTATCTTTGATTCATCATTATAACATTCATATCATACAAAATGATTTGTGCTTAGGAACTCATTTTTTATCAATGCGTTCCTGGCAAGAATACAGTACACAAAAGAAAAGATAAAATCCCAAGGACTTCACTTATTCAAAATTCAGTTTATCTCTGCATTTGCTCCACACTGTTGTTTTTATTACACTTTTAGCAACAATTTATACAATAATAATTAGCAAAACCCTATTGCAGTCATATCTTTTTGGTAAATGTCTCCTAAAGGACTTAGAATCCCTTTCTTTGAAATACTTATGGTTAGAATAAATCACATTATCTACAGCAGCCAGCTGAGCTCAGATCAACTGCAAATTTTCTCTTTTAATCCACTTGGATCTCCTCTACTCCTCCCCACACATTTTGTGGGCAAGGAAGACCAAAGGCCTTGATTACACAGAATGCCCGAGAGTATTTTCTTCTAGAGAATTTAGGCATAATATTAAGGACGTGTTGCACCACTCCTTCTGAAGTCTGCAGTACTGGTATTATCATAAATCTCAAACTGACTTCCTTATTTGATCTTTTCCCAGCATGTGAACATGCAGGCACTGGAAGCATCTGTGGGATTCTGAATACATCTGAAGCAATGTGCACATCAGTCTCCTGCTGAATGGGTCTTAAATCTATAGCTTTTATTGTTCAGACCATTGCTTCAAGTTGACTTGCAGTGCAAGAGGATTCCTGCAGAGGCTTTATTAAAGTCCAAATTCTGCCATCTGACATAAACAAAATGCAAACTCTCAGCTTTTTACATGCAAAATATATCTCCTAACAACACTATTTCATTCACATGACATGCAAAGCCAGTTGGGAGAGTGATCTGTGGTGCAAGAAATTGTTTTGTAATCTCATTCCAGTCAAAACACTGAGGATGTGTTTCTAGCTGACCCATAAGCAACTCTGAAGAACCATATCCTCTTCTTCCTCTGTCTGTAGAAACAAAAATGATATTTCCTATTTCAATTGTAGACCAAGCAGGATAAAGTTTTGTTGAATTCTGATGCTATAGGAGTGAAACTGAGTATCCACAATAAAAATATTAGTAAAATGGCTCCCTCATCTGAATTTCAAAAAAAAAAAGCAACAACAAAAACAAACCCTCAGTTTTCCCAGGCTTATTCCATCCCACCACAAAAACCACCTGAGCATTGCAAAATAGCAGAGAGATACTGGTGAGTTGGGTTTTGGGATTTCAAAGGAGTTTTGCTTAATTATTCATACAGCAAATTCAGTGAAAGGTATTGTTAGTTCTCTTTTTCCTCAGTTCATTTAACACGGGTCTCTCTGCTTCTTCACTTAGTGTTATTATTTCTAGGTGTGAATGTCTTTTCTGTCATGTGAAATTGAAATCCAATCTCATTAACATACAATTTCTTTTTAGATTGCATTTTGTCTCTTGTCCATAGCTAGTATTCACTATTTTGCTTTTTTGCTTTCTTTTTTTGTTGCTGCTCTTCCTCTAGAATATGTTTTGGAATGTAGTTTACATGAAAGATGTTACACAAAGAGCAAATGATAATCTAATTTCTTTCTACCAAAGAAAAGAGAGTCCACTTCATGCAAAGCTTATATCTATTACTGTTGTTATTCAGGGTGGGTAGATGATGAAAACGTCAGAATAGCTAGAGAGTGTGTATCCTGCATTATTGCTGTTCTGTGAGGACAGAGGGAATGGAACAGGAAACATTGTTTTGTTTGCGGTCATTAATTTCGGTGCTGCAGAGAAAGTAACACTGAGCAGATGCACCTTTTTTCTGAACAGAAGTGTTTTCTCTTCCTAATTAATTGGGGACTTATTCAATACTGGCTCAGCAATATAAAATTGACCTTTGAAGATCAAAGTGATAAGCCATATGGGGCTAGATCTTGTCTGTCTTATGCATGCTAACTCTCACACATTTCAGATGAGTTTGCATCAGGATTTAGACAAGTGATCATCATACACCATGAAAAACAGCTCCTGGGACAGTTTCATTTGTACCTTCAAAACGTTCATGTTTCACTTTATTTTCTTCACCCTACCCTCCCCTTTTTTGGGTTTCTTTTGGGAAAGTTTCACCCCCACTCACATCTCCCTCAATCATCCCATTTTGCTTCAGCACAATTGGCAAACTTCTTACAACACACAAAACTCAGGAGCGAGAATATTAGCACTGTATAGTTTAGGAGAGCCTCCTCATTAAACTGCTTCTTCATTTCAATTGTTTGAAATTCTTCTGCACCTACAGGCATATGTAGCAGCCAAACCAGGATCCAAGTGTGCTTACATTACATTATTATTTCTTGAATACCTACAGCTGGAGGGTTAAACTAATAATTCAGAATCAAGCAAACATTTTTCTTGCAAAATACCTTACAAGCTATATTGACTATATAGTTTTGTAATGCATAACACAGTTTATATTGAAAATCCTTTTTACAATAATACTGTATCTGCTGCCATAAGGATTGTTTTAACTATTTTCCCCCTGAAATACTCTTAAATTTAAAGTCCTGCTGGTATCAGAAGGTGAAACTTGTAAGACCGCCACACTAACAGTAGCCAAAAATATTTTAGAGATTTATATATTCAGTGTTTTATACTCCCTTCCCACTACCAGCGTTGCATTTTTTTGATGAGCAACTATCTAAGCACAGAATATAGTCTAAGGTCTACTGTCATTCTAGTCATTAAAAAGAAGTCTAAAAAATTCTGGGGTTCTGACATTGTCAAAATAGCCAAATAACACAGGTTGAAAATGTTTACAGTGGCCTAATAGTTTCTCAAATGCATGATTACTGCCTGACAGCCACACTCAGGGAGGGCTGTACTGTCTGAATTTCAAAAAAAGTAGGGGAGAAGTTCTCTAAGTTTCTAGCAAAGTCCTGCACTGGTATGGTTTAGACAATGTGGAAATAATCCCGGGATGGTGTCAATCAACACAGTTCCTTGGTTGTCAATACAGATATGTTTGATAACACAGTTGTGAATATAACTTTTTTAGACTGGTTGGAGATGGAAAAAAGAATTATGCAATCTACACTGCATGCCATCTTAGAATCAACTAACAGCCTGAAGCGAATTCAATAATATTCATCAAGATGTTTTTAAATTAGGAGATGGAAAGACAAGACAGATGGCAGCTCACCTGGAAAAGTGAACAAAGTTTTTTAAGGATTTTCTAATGTCAGGTTCTTCCTATTTTAAGACATCTACCTGAATGCTGAAAGTGGAGGCAGCCAAAAAACACTACCCAAACTCCCAATCAGTGACCTTAGAAGGTCAGACACTGCAGCAATAAACATAAAATCAGGTACAAAACAATATTCAAATCTGTACTCCTTTATGTTTCTAGGTTATATATTTAAAAACCCAACACATTAAAATCAAATATGGAAGGCCTCTCAAGGGTGAGACATAAGAATGCTGGATTTGACCGCACTCTATGAAATGGTAAAACACTTACGTACAAAAGGGTGAAGTTGACAGGATATCCTAACTAATATTTTTCAAGTACCTCAGATCTCTGTCTGCTGCGGTGCCTTCCAGGGGGGCACCACGCATCCATCTGCAGCTTCAGGGGCTGACCAGGCTGTTCCAAGGCATGGGAGGGCTGGCCAAGTTCCTGAAGGGGTTCACCTCGTCCACTGATGGTCCAGGTGCGCCGAAGAAGGAGAGACGAAGCGGGGGGGCTTTCCCAGATGGTTTATTCGGCACCGGGGTTGTGCCAGGGGAAGCACTGACACAGCGGGTTACAGATACATAAATACCAACACGAGGTAGCGGGGGAGGGTACAACATCCAATGAGGGGGAGAGCTAGGTTTGAATTTGGTGGGCATTGTGTAGGATTACACAATACAGAGCCCTCCATGGGGTGGGGAACCGATACCGAGGGTGGGGGAGGGTACATAGCAGAGCCTGGCCATGAAAGAGACCAAAACTGGCCAGAGCACACTGCAACATCTGTCTTTTTAAATTCTGCATAATAGTTGTAGGAAAATGCTCACTATAAAGTTCTGCACTGAATTAGACCACTCACATTCAGTCCTACTATGGTAATCTGGTTCTCTCAGAAATGACAGAAAAAATATTGCAAGACAAAAGAGCTATTTACAGAAATTATAATCTTAAAACATGAAGAAATGGAGACATGAACGTGGTTAGGTGAAGTTTCTTAATTAGCTGTGAAAGAGAGAGTATTATTTGAGTAGATTTAGGGAGAGCAATAAAGCCCAGAGGTTTTAAGAGCAATCTAAGCTACTTTTTGCATGGGATCATACATCCTGATCACTATAATCTGTGCTCACTATTTCTTCAGTCAGGTACATTCATGGAGCTGAGAGATGCTCCCAGAGCTCAAGTCAGAAATATAAGCAGTAAGAGAGAACCATAGTCTTCCCTGCAGACCCAGGAGGACTTGTGATGCTGCAAGCAAACAAAGGCCATGCTCCTGGCTAGGGAGCTGAGCTGTGACCTGGATTCAGTTCACTGCTCTGCTATTCATCTCTCATGTTTCCTCAGGCACATCACTATCCCAGAAGCTTTTCATCTGTGACAGAAATAAATACTGATCAGCATCAGAGGTAGGTACAAGGATCAATACTGTATGGATTTAAGATACCAGAGTAACAGGGAACATTCAGCTAACTTTACAGGGTGCTTTTAATTACAAAATCTCAATTTTTATGGGCACAGTCTCCTCAGCTCTGTTAGCACACCTATCAGGCATTTGCATTTCAGGCCAGGTGACAGAGAGCAGCAAGACGGCTTACAGCAGAGAGCAGGAGGCAACAAGGGATGACGCACTGCCTGTGGTCCTGCTGCCCACTGAGACCAGCCTGGAGCCTGGTCCGCACTGCGGCTGCTGCACGGAGGGGAAAGGGGGTGTGTGTCTGTATGTGTCTGCGGGGTGTTAGGGGAGAAGGTCAGGCTGGAGAGCAGAACTGGACCCCTGTGAGCATAAGGGATTGCTGTCCTCTGCCTGCCATAGCCCCTAGCATGAGAAACACAGCGACTTCTCTGGGTCTTTCTCCTCTGCCTCCTGATTCACTTTCATCCTCCTCCACTCCTGCCCATGCCAAGAGAAGCATGACTTTGGCCACGGCTGTTCTGCCATCTCGGGTGGAACAAAATCAGTTTCACCTGCTCTCCTGGGAGGCACTGAGCTGCTGCTGGCTGCTACATCAAACAATGGCTCTGCCACTGACACCGTCACAGCTGCTTTTTAGTTCAGGTGCTGGCACGCTGCATGTCTGCTGCTTTGTTACTGCCTGATGGATGCTGTCTGATGACTGCATCTCCAGAAGAAAGCACTGGGATTAGTATGCAGATTATCTGTATTTAACAGTCAGCCAAAATATCAAAAAGCTATGTATAAAATTGTATCTTTTGCTACCCAAAGGAGTCTACACTCTTCTGTGTTTTCCCCATGATCACTGATTTTATAGTATGTTATTCAATTAGGACTTTTTCATACATATTTTGTAGTTGAAGTCGTACATCCAGTTTGTTATCCTAAAATTCACAGATTGCCTCCAGTGTTAAACTTCTACTTTTAACAGGATACTCAGATTTCTGTTTCTAGAAAGTGAAGTTAAATTACAGCTCCCCATGGGCCATTTCAGAGGATGAGTAAATAAGCCAAAGGCAATATATTAAATAACAGATCTTTATTACAAAAACTTATAAATTCATGGGCAAGAAAGGAATGCCACAGAAAATTCAAGAAAACAGACTAAATTCAATAAATATGCTTTATTGATGAGTTAGTGGAGAGTAGACAGCTCTGCAGAAACAACAACTTAGCAGATCCCTGTCTAGGCTAAAAAGGGTTCACACCCATATCTGGCTGTAATTCTCTTACCCCTATACAGAAATCAGGTCTAGCTCAAATAACCAAAAAATCAATGCAGGATTTGGACTCCGAGCCCAAAGTTACCGAAAGGTCAAGAGTCTAGAAGGGCTTAGCTCTAATTAGCAATTGAGTATCTCATTTACATCCACAGTTTCTGCATGTGCATAACAACGGAAAAGAAAGTGTTGCGGTGTGTTCTGGCCAGTTTCCTGCCAAATTCAAACCTAGCTC